>JALLKD010000618.1:0-20770 GCA_023509735.1 Fusarium liriodendri | reverse complement strand
ACCTGGGTTGTCGGCCTTGAAGCGCATGACAATGTTGCCGTTGGGGTAGATGACGAGGGTATCACGGCGCATAGGAGTGCTGGGAAGCTTATTATCGGCGACCTTGGTGTCTGCCCAGATACCAGCCTCTTCCTCAGAGCGATGGACAGCCTGGAAAGCGTGTCCGTGAAGATGGAAGGGGTGGCGGCCCGAATCGAGGTTGTTGACGACGAGCTGGACAATCTCGTTCTTTTTGAGGACCACGGAGTTGGTGTAGCTGCCGTATATGGTGGGGTTTGTGGCATCTTCGCCGGCATTGAGGACCGTGTACAGCGTGGGAACCTTGGCGCCGGTGTAAGTGATGTTGTTGAAGAAGGCGTAGTTCTTGCCGTCACGGAGGTTGTCCATCATGACATCGAGGGTCACCTCGTGGTCGGGCTCTCCGAGGAGGTCCATCTTGTCGTAAGGGATGAGAGTCATGTCGTCAAAGGGATCGAGGGTGTCGACAGTAGCAGCCTCGGGCTTGTCCTTAGAGTCGTCGTACACGAGCCAACCAGTGGCATTGTAGTTGAGGTCGTCGGGAAGGACATCAAAGAGGGTCTAAGAGAGGATGAGTTTCTGCTCAATGACACTGCATCGTTTGGGCCACTTACGGTATCCATGCTTGCAACGATGGGAAAGTTCTTGGAGGTATCCTTCTTGGTGGTGAGGAGGAAGCTCACACGCTGAGCAGCAGAGATGTAGATCATCTCAGCCTCAGCAGCCTCGGTATAGACACCATCGACCTCAACAATGCGCATCTTGTGGCCCTCGAACCAGAGGTACTGACCAGCAAAGGCACCCATGTTGATGGTTCGGAACAGGTAGGTTGTTTCGGGCTTGACGGACAGGGTGTAGTTCATGGTCTCGTTCATGAGGGCGTTCTGAGGAACGGGCTCGGCACCGGAAGGGTTGGACTTGGCCATGAACTGGGGAATGAGATTCTGCATCTCCTCATGATACCAGTCAGAGAGGGTGAAGATGAACTCCTCGTCATAGTCATCCTTGTAGGGGAACTCCTTGTCATGGACAATGAAGGGAGCGCGCAGGCCGTCGGGGTATTGAGCGCTGGTGTGCGAGTGGTACCAGTAGGTTCCGGGCTGGTCAACCTTTGGAAGCTGTTAGTCGACTGAATGAAGCAATTGGCCGAAGGAGTTTTCTTACTGTAAAGTTGTATGTAAAGGTAGTGCCAGGGGTAATGGGGCATTGAACCACACCAGCAGGGCCATCCATGTGGTTGGTTCCATTCATGTAAAGGCCGTGGAAATGTAGCGAGGTGGACTGGTTACCCAGGTTGTTGTGGGCGTTGATGATGACCCTATCACCAATATCGACCTCGATGGTAGGAATAGGCCACTTGCCGTTGATTCCAATAACTGGACGCTCAAAGGCACCGTCAGGATTTCCTCTGACCCAGCCAATGTCAAAGTCATATTTCCTCGTGGCAGCGGCAGCCAGCTGAGGGAGCGCAAGCAGCGAAGCCGCTGCGTAGGGGAGAGAGTTGAAGAGCATTGTGAAGGAATGGAGAGTAACACAAGTTACCTCGAGCTCATCAACAAACAAGGAGGGAAAAGGGTATCAAAGGTAGGAAGATGGGATGAAGGGAGGAGAAGGATGGAGAGGAGATAAGCTCAAGAATGCAGTTATTAGAGCTTGCAGACCGGAGGCAACACAAGATAGTGTCCCACAGTTCGTCCGTCCACCGTGGATCGGAACTTTGAGGCAAAGCAACGTACAAGGCGGAATGGATTTAGATGGGGGTCGCGGAATAAGAAGACGACGATGGGATGATCAGCTCACGAGCATGGGGAAACGGGATGTGGCATCCCATCAATGATGCAGAGAATGCGTGGGTGATGTTGTACCGGGCACATGAGAAGGAGAAGATTGATAAATAATAATAGCAGAACGCCGAGTCAAGCGCCCAATTGAGCTTGTCTGCACTGCGGCACGGTGATCCATCCCCCTCCATCCATGTCTGAGGAGCTATACCCACGCGTGGGTGGGCGTATGCGAACGAGTTAGCAGCGACAGGGAAGCGATGCCGGAAGCAAAGCAAAGCAGAATTTGGAGCCGGCGCATGATGGATTCAAACTGAGAAGGCGATGGGCCGGCCTTCGTGGGCCATGAGCCGATCGAGAGCTTCGAGAGAGAGAAGTGAACCACGACGGCGGAAGGCTAGCCCAGTCTAGGCTGGTTCAACTGGGCTGACCCCCCATTAGCCTCTAGATGGATAAGATGGCCAGCTGTTGGTCCATTGTGGCTTGGAAGGGCCATGCATTGGGACCGTGTAAGTGGTTGGTGTTTTTGTTGGAGGAGCTGAAGTTTTCGGTAAGTCGGCTAGGTCCAGTTGTAGCCTAGTCCCAGACAGTCAAGGTGGTCCCACATTCCGCTTCTTCATCTTATCAATCGCAACCCTTCTTTTCTCGTGTTTCTTTAACTAACTTGATGGGTTAAGTTCGAGACTCGTTGATCAGAGAAAAAAGGTCCGCTTACCTTAGGTTTCCCAGGTGTGGTGCCACCCACCGACGTAGAAGCTTGCATGGATTCTCGCATGGGCGCCAAACGAAAAGAAGCTTGGGCTGAAGCTTGTCCAGACCCCGGCCCATGAATGATTGATGCTAATCCTCGTCGATGGAGCTTGTCTCTCTCTCTGCCGTGGGGACCCTGCAGTTCCGCCTCAAGTAAACTATCCCGTGCCAAGACGGCTCACCCGCAATACATTCAACGTGCAGAGTCTCGGCGATCGGTTCTCGGCGCGTGGGTTTCTGTTACCTACTGTTGAAGATGGACTCACGCATGGATCGACAGGCGACATTGACAACGAGGGGGAGACTCATCGTAACAAGACCAATTCCGCACTTTGAGATAGACCTAAGAGGCGTCTGAAAAAAGAGGGTCTCACGGCACGTCAAAGCCGAGCTGGACACCTCATCCCCGTCCCTGCCCAGCCACAAGTTCGCCGTGCATTCGATAAACGACCCTGTGTGGACCCCCCATCAACGGTCGAGAAGCCAATCCATGAGCGTTTAGAGTCAAGTGGTCTGACAGACGAGACCTGCTGCGTATGTCCGAGACATAGAGAAAGGAACAATGTCCTACAGCCTGGTCTCGATCGTGCTTGAAAGGCGGCGGAATGTTTGATGTTTTGATCATCAGGTCTAGATCAGATAATCGTAGAGATAATCAGTATCTGATGATCTGATAACCTTGATTTCGAAAGCTTTGATCTTGATCACAAGAGGTGAAAAAAAACATCACCATCACCACAGCCTCGGCGGAAGAGGCCCGTGAATGTCGTCTGCCTGTCGGCCGCCCGTGTCTCCATCTGGCCGGGATCCTCATGTGCTGCAGCTGAACTGCCGCCAACACCAACAAACCACCCACGGCTTCATCTTGTTTAACGTAACCGCAAGAACCGCAACATCATCAATTCCATATTTGCCTCTTTTCATGATTCATACGAGATGCTTCATTAGGAAAGAGGATCAAGAAGAAAAAAAAAAAAAAGAAGACAACATTAAACCCCCATCCTGGGAACCCCAAACTAAATTAGAGGCACCGCTAGACTTATACGCACGAGGATGGATATCCCTTCATTCCCTACCTCGCCCGAGGAAGCAAGCCATGCAATGTGGGGTAGAGAGGCTTGCTTTCTAGCCAGGGTCCTCTAATCAATTGGACGCCTCGTAGTTCCATCCACGGGTTTCAACATTGTCGCATGACTTTGTTGTCGTCGATCACAACTCGTGCCATGCCTCTCTATTCACCTTCCTTGCCTGTTGAAACTTGGACCGAGCTACTCCGAGGAGATCCGATATCAATCAATCTATGAAAATGAACCCGAGAATAGAAAAAAGTGAGCTCACAATTTAATGCTCAGAGGTTCGCTACGAAATGTGTCGGAACTGGTAAGCGAAAATCACCTGTCTTGTGCATCTCCACAGGCCACAGTCAAGATGCCTCACCTACTCAACCGTACTCATACTCAACCACCAACACCACCAACCGAATAAACTGCAACGCCATCTGCGGGATATCTAGGACATCCACTCAAATCCATTCAGTATCAATCGGATTAAACACACGCCCCCTGTCCTCTTGCAAAAAGAAACATCCCACGACACGGCAATTCCTTGCCGAACCTCGACCTGCTAGCAACAAGCCACAGACCCCATCCGCAACCCCCCAGCTGAGACTTTTGATCGCCCGTTTTTACCACCCCAAAAATGCATGGATCGAGTTGGGGGGTCGGCGACCCGGTCTTCGGGGATCCGAAGTAATGGAGCCCTTTTCGCTTCTCTCGTTTCTTCATGTGGTTCTCAAGATTTGCCAAACTTGTCGTATTAGTTAGCGTAGCTTGTGAGTAAAATACCACGGTCCGTGACTCTTCTTTTCTTACTCGTGTTTCCTTTTCACCCCCTCCTTACTTTAGGACGAACCGATCCCAGGTTTATCTGATCCCGTCCTGTGAATAACAGTCCATGATCCTTTATCAGATCAAGCTCGCCGCTACCTTGTGCCGCTAGTTTCAAGCCCTCACACCCAAAAAGGACCAGGTGTAACCCATTGCCACACCTCGTTTGCCCTCTTCTTATCGTCCTTTCAAACCCTCCTCCCCTTCTAAGCTGGACTCTCCCCTCATCTTGACTCTATAATCCTCAGGAGAAAAAAAAAACCATCATCATGGCTGTCGACGTCTTTGCGGTTCCCGTCTTCCTCGTCGTCTTCCGAGAGACTCTCGAGACTGTCATTATCGTCTCGGTCCTACTTGCTTTCCTCAAGCAGACTCTTGATGGTCCCAATGGCGATATCAAGGTGTACAAGCAGCTTAGACGCCAGGTAAGCCACCACTCCTCCACCCTTCCACAACTCACGATGCTAACACAACTTACAGGTTTGGCTCGGTACCGGTATAGGCTTCTTCATCTGCATGATCGTTGCCGCCGCCCTCATCGCCGTCTTCTACACCGTTGGCACCAACTCGTGGGACAAGAATGAGTACTACTACGAGGGCGCCTTCTCCCTCTTCGCCGCCATCATCATCTCCATCATGGGCGCTGCTCTACTTCGTGTCGGTAAGATGCAGGCCAAGTGGCGCGTCAAGCTCGCCAAGGCCCTCGAGTCTCCCCTCAAGGCCGGTTCCAAGGGCTGGTTCAAGAAGTCGCTCGAGAAGTACGCCATGTTCGTTCTCCCCTTCATCACCGTCCTGCGTGAGGGTATCGAAGCTGTCGTCTTCGTTGCTGGTGTGTCCTTCTCCGCCTCGGCCAAGTCCATTCCCCTGCCCACCGTCGTCGGCCTTATTGCTGGCTGTCTCGTTGGTTACGTGCTGTACAAGTAAGTTTGCTTCCCTATCTTCAGCCGCCTTCAAGTACTGACTGCTTTAGGGGTGGTTCGAGCACCAAGCTCCAGCTCTTCCTTGTCGTCTCGACCTGTCTTCTGTATCTCGTCGGCGCTGGTCTCTTCTCTCGCTCTGTCTGGGCCTTCGAGATGGCCAAGTGGAATGAGTACATTGGCGGCGAGGCTGACGAGTTTGGCAATGGCCCTGGCTCGTATGATATTGACAAGAGCGTCTGGCACGTCAACGTAAGATACCCCTTCTTCCACCTTGACTCTTCCACTTCTGACTCTTTTAAGTGCTGTGCCTCTACCGATACCATCCAGAACGGCTGGAGCATCTTCAACGCCATCCTGGGCTGGACCAACTCGGCCACTTATGGCTCCGTCATCTCGTACAACCTGTACTGGATCTGCGTCATGATCGGTTTCGTCATCATGCGGTTCCACGAGACTCATGGCCGGTGGCCCTTCATGAAGGCCAAGGCCCCTTCTGCCGCTGTCAACGATACCGAGAGCCATGATAGCTCTACCGTTCCCAAGAACACCCCCACCGAGAAGACCACCACCGTAGGATCGGCGTAAGGAGGAAGACGAAAGTGACAAATTGAAGCACATCTAGCGTGTAATGTGCGACTCAGTTCGCCTTCTCTATTTCATGAGTTCATCTCAGTCTATTTAACAAAACACGCAACAACAAGCAAGTCTTGTTTTCCTCTTAATCAACTCTCAGGGGTCCAGTCCCACTCTTCAGCCGTGAACATGGCCTTGGCCATACGGTCTACGTAGAATGCTCCCTCGTGCCGTAGTCTTTGATCGTTTGCAATGGCCCTCGTGAATGCGAATCGTTTGGTTGGTGCGTCGTTGTTGGAAACTTGGTCCTGCAAGGGCACCCACGAAGTTTCGGCTCGTTGCTTCTTCCAACTCGCATATGATATTGGAACGACGTTGGCCGATAACATTGAGCGCAAGTATCCCACGATGGGCTCTAGTCGTACACGCAGCCCGCAGTTAGTGTGGTGTTTGTCGACTTGGTAACTGGGACACTGCTGCAGCGCTGATAACAGTTCCTCAACTTCGACCATGGCTGTGTCGGGAACTGTATTCAGCGATGCTGGACTGTAGTCAACCAAGAATAGCAAGTTCTTGCCAACGAAGAACTTGAGCATCTGGCCAAGCTGGAACGAGTCACATGCCGCGCTGGAATCATATCCAAGCTTGCACTGTCGGTCGCGAGACGAAAACAGTGCGAGAAAGTGACGTTGAACAGAAGCGATGGTGTTGAGAATACACTCCCGCCGGAATCGAAGCTCCTCTGCTCACAATTAGTCCCTTACTCTCTTGAGTCTCATTCTATCGAGTCCGGGGCCTACCTTCTATACCATCTGGCAAGTTCCACCAAGCAGCTGGTAGATCCGCTTCAGGGTCATGGAATTCGCTCCATAGAGTCGATCCCCGCATAATCAACTCTCGGGTCGACTGCTGCAGGCGCATCGGCTGTCCCAACAGCCAGGCAACAAGAATCTTTTGACGAAGCACTTGCTCCGTGTCTGTAGACTTCCCATCCTCGGTCCGCAGAGGCTTGTTAGACGTCAAAGGCCACTTGAACTTGAGTTCCGTGTTCAAAACGCGGGCCACGGCTGCCACGCAGTCGAACCGATCAGCAACGATGGCCAAGGTCGTGACATAGGACATAGTTCCGCGTGAAGTTTTCGGGGACTTCTGGTGAATAATGTTCAAGATGTCCTCCATGGCATTCTCCCGACCTGCCGCCTGAGTGGCATCGTCATCATCCGTGATGGGAATCCAGGGTAGATCCTGGATGTCTGCCTCCCCTGGCTTGATCTTCAGCTGTGTAAGCTTCTCATGGGCATCCGATATAATCCTGGCTTCTCGGAACTGAGAATTCGAGAGCAGGTTTGAAAAGTACTTGGAGTGCTTCTTCAGGACCGCCAGGCTGACACGATATGCCACCCGAACCTTTGACTTCAGATCCGAAGGCTTGGGAGGTTGGGTCCCGGCCTTTCTGCTAGCGGCAACGGCAGCCTTGCGAGATTTTTTGAGAGTGCTGATAGAAGTCTCAAAGGTCACATCCAGAACAATGTCTCCGGCAGCATCGACATCGACTGTCCGTGGAAGATCTCTCTTAGAAGCTTCTGACCCGTCCGCCTCGGCGGGTGCTGCAGTGCCGGACTCGCCCATTTGACAGGTGATGGGTATTTTTCGACATGAGAGATGTCAGCCCGTTTAGAGGCGTGGGAGTGTATAGACCGGAGGGCACAACGGCTGTAGCTGAACGAAGCCTCGTCGTGATAAAAAAACTGATGAAATTGATAAAGATGCTGGCGGTCGAATGACGTTTCTTCACTCTGCCAGGCGGTACGTATCCGTTGTACCTACCTACCGCCTTTCCAACGCCAGGGGATCGGAGCCTACAGTGACGCACTAAAGTCAAAGACTGTGCGCCCGCAAGTCGTTAATTTTAGCGATTGCAACGGGGTATCGGCCCCTGAAATCCCGACGTGGCCCCCCGCCAAATTGGCCTGGAGCATGGCAACCGTGTCCTCTGGTTGGCCAGATGCTATATACCGAGGAGCGATCCCGGCCGGGACAGCTCCACCCTGGAAATCGTTGTCCATCCATCATCGTCACTTTTCAACAACCAACAAACAGGGCTGAGCCAGATCTTGCACCTTTTCTTTGCCAACTCGTCTGTGCAACGACGGGTGCCTCGACCAAGCTCTTGCGACTCACTCAGGAGCAGACAAGACCAACGCCATCATTGCCAACAAGGCATCTTCCCCCGAACCAAAGCTGGCACCCTGTCCAAGCCCTCTCAACAACCTCCGTCCTGAGCCGCCGATATCCTCTCGTCACCCCCTGTTCCCCTCCGCTAAGGCAGCCCGAAGCTCAGCAACTCGCCCCATGGCTCTGCAGACAGCAACCTGCACAGCGCTCCGGTTTTTCAAGGGACCCTGATGATCGAGGACTGGCAATTCCAGGCACTCTTCTTCGACAATGGCTCCATTTACACATCCCGCCTCGACTCCCGCGATCCGGCTTCTTAGGTCCACGTCAACTGGCCACTCCCCGAATTGCGTCAATATCCGACTGTTCAGCTGCAATGGCAGGACCAACGCGCTGCGCCGGTTACACAATCTCTCTGGAACGAGCAATTGCTCGCGATTCTCTGCGGCATATTCGACGTGGGCGACTTCCGAGGAATCACGACATCTCCCGTCTAAGCGCCCGAAACTACACCCAGGCCGAATATCCCCGTCGTTCGCCGAGATAGAATCGCGACGAGAATTCCACACATACTTTGTAACACATCTCCCTTCCTCATCGGTTCATCCCGACTCTCGCATCCGAGGGCCTGGTCACAAGCTGCCTCGCGATGCCTCGACCCCTCACACTCCGAGCCCCGGGTCGGCCCCCGCCGTCTCCCCGCCTTATATCCCGTCAACCCGAGACTTGACCGTGGTGCGCATTCCAATGCGCCGAGCGAAACATCACCTGGGAGTTGCAACAGCTCGAGGAAGCCGTCCATATAATGAGGACAGAGACCAAGCTGGCACCATCAGCCTCCCAGCCTTTGCCAAGAGGGCGCCTAGGAGTGTTCAGCAGAAGCCTGGAGAAGCAACAGCAGCCGATAGCGCTTGGGGGGACCCTCAGATCTTTTACTTTGGCGTATTTGATGGTCATGGAGGGTTTCAATGCGCTGATTTTGTCCGCGACGAACTGCCCGGCTATATCGAGAGGGCATCGGAGGAATTCGGCTTGCAGAGCAGTTTGCGCAAGAAGAAGCCAGGTCGGGAAAACACGATTCACAACCACCACCATGACCATAAACATAAGACGCGATTATCAAAACCACCGGCAACCAAGAAGGAGGCTCTTGATGCGGTTCACATGAAAGGACCCGAGGATGTCAAAAAGGATGTCAAGATGACCGATCCCCAGTATGATATTGTTTCTGACAAACCCATACATGGAGAACCAATGCACAGCGCAACTTCGCCGCCTGCCGAGGTCTCGGATCTTTCAAAAGCCATCCGAATGGAAAAGAACCTGGTCAAGGAGTATAGGGATACCATCGGCGGATACTTTAGGCGCTTTCACCCTGAACACTTTGTTCTGTCAAAGGAAAATCCAGGAGAAGGGCATAAGATCACGATAGAATCGGTTCTTACCTATGCCTTCTTGCGAGCTGACCTCGACTTCGTATCGGCTCAGGCGCAAAAGGCAGACCCCGACGATTCAAGGGTGGGAGATACGCCTCTGAACAATGACGAGGTCTTTGGTAGCCCTGCGACGCCGACTGGACACGACATTGGGGGCCCTACACGCTTCAAGGGGGGTTCTACAGCCTCGATCGCTCTCATCTCTACACCTACACCTGCTCCTTTCTGGCATCCTGCTGCACAGTCTACACTCCTCTGTGCCCACGTGGGTGACAGCCGTATCTTGCTCTGCGATACTGCTACCGGCCTCGCTCAGCCCCTGACGTCGGATCATCATCCCAGTAGCCCAACAGAGAGTCGCCGGTTACGACGTTATGCACCGGCCGGATCGATGGTCTCGGGCGATAGCTTCGGCGAGGAACGTATTGCCGGCTTGGCCAACAGCCGCGCCTTCGGTGACATGAAGAGCAAGCGGATCGGTGTTTCAGCTGAGCCTGAGCTCACGCGCGTCGAGATGGGACCGGCTCAATACTCGTTCCTCGTCCTCATGACGGACGGTATCTCGGGCACGCTCAGCGACCAGGAGATCGTCGACGTGGTCAAGGAGGCTCGCACGCCCGAGGAGGGCGCTCGAAACATTGTCGCGTATGCCACTGAGGTTTCCTCTGACGGCGACAACGCTACCTGCCAGGTTGTTCGTCTCGGCGGCTGGGAGCGTCGATCTGAAGGTGGTCTCGGCAGTCTGGGTACCAAGGAGATTCGCGACGCGCGCATTGCCGAAGCGCAAGATCCACGGAGAGTCAGGAAGTAATGACGGCCTCGAGACTGGCCAATATCAAGTGAATTATCCTTGCTGGTACAACGGTTGAGGAAACATCTGGGCAGATGAGCATCTATCTAGCATGTCTTGTATCTCCAGCACTTACTGTACTTTGTTGCTTTTCTTGTTTGCAATCGCATGGGACCAGGAGTTGAGGGGCTACATCATAGCGAAAGAGAAAGCGCTTGCTTGGGGAGGGAGGAATCATCAGCGTCACTTGATTTGAATGACCCCCTGGCTGGTGGTCAGGGTTTACAGCATCGTATCCACGGTCATATGTGATCTTTGCGTCTTTATATTCACTAGACAAGAAAACCTACTTGAATACCCCCTCCTCTACGACGAAGCATCTCTCGTTCTTTTGGTATTGGATATCACAACGGCCGTATACAAATCATTCCTGCCTGAACCTGATCCAATCCCAGTCCCCATTGACCCACGCCAACCCCGCGATCTTCATGTATCATATATGCACTGCTAATTTTCCCTTGGGGGTAGTTGTTGTCTAGTATCCATGATTCTGACCAGGGTACTGGCCCCAAGACGGCGGAGGTTGCTGGCCGGGAGGTCCACCATAGCCACCCTGTTGACCGTAAGGGGGGTATTGAGGACCTCCATATTGCTGGGGAGGAGGACCTCCATACTGTCCAGGGGGAGGGCCACCATATTGTCCGGGAGGTGGACCACCGTACTGGCCTGGAGGCGGAGCGCCGTATCCTTGAGGTGGAGGAGGGCCGCCATAGCCACCATAAGATGGCTGAGGCGGAGCGCCGTAGCCGCCCGGAGGACCCTGTTGATAACCAGTGTCCGAACCCCCATAACTGGGGTTCTGGCCATAATCAAACGAGGCCTGGCTGGGTGGCGCCGGCGAGGTAGACATATAGTTCTTTCCTGGATCACCATCCTTGCCCTCCATGGCATCGAGATCACGGGTCTTAACGTGTGACCACAAGGAGCCCGCGACCTTGCCGTGACCAGCGTTGGACATATCGCCAAAGGTACCGTGATTGCAGCCAGCACCACCACCACGGTTCGAGCTCTGCTGGTTAAGGATATGGTTCTTATGGTTCTTAACAGACTCGGAAGAAAGGAGGTGGGCAAGCTCGTGGCGTCGAGGATGTTCATCTGCCCACTTCTTCACTGTCCTGTACATGTCACGCTGGATCTCAACGTGCTCGTCGCGGGCGGCGGGATGGTGGAATGCACGAAGCACATCGTTGCAGATCTCATCGACAGAAACGCGGGGGTTCTCCCAGGCATAGAGAACACGTCTGTAGCTGGTTAATATACTGCTCATGGGTATGGGCAAAAGCTGAGATGATACTTACGGGACAGTGTACTGCAGAATAGTAGCGGCGATACGACCAGCGCATGAGTTAAGGATGTTAGTAAAGTGATCCTTGGACAACATAGAGTGAGTGGGGTCATCGCATCGAGGGTTGTCCCAGGGCTCATATTGCGAGTTGGCGCTAGCAGTGATGACGCCCGAAGAACCATCCTTGAGGACCTTGGAGACCTGGTTGATGATAGGTCGGATGAAGGGAGCGAGGAGGCCCAGAATAAAGGCAGTCAAGGTCTCGCTGATCTTCTCGAGCAGCTTCTCAAGGCCAGGAACCTTGGCGATTCCACGGCTGATGGCCTTGACAACCTTGTCTCGGAATTCGAGAATGGGGTAGATCTGGCCGGCAACCTTGACGGGATCAAAGTTGGGGCTCATGCCAGGAACTTGGTTAGCGTTGTCCCGGGACAAGTCGCCTCGAGTTCCCTGATAACTCCTGTTCTGCCTCTCCTGGGCCTCAGAGTTGGCCTGGAGGTCTCTGGCTTGAGAGGCAAAACCGTCACCAACACCGGGAAGCTTCGATACCAGACCGACGAAATCGGTTGGTGTAGAAGAGATTCCAAGGAAGCCACCAAACAGGGACCTCTCGCCGCTGCCGCCATTTCCGCCGCTTTTAGTTCCCTCGGCGTTCTTGAGAGCAATATCGACCTCGTCAACCTCGGACTGGGTAAAGTGATCCGAAGCCTCTCCAATGACGGAGTGCAAAAAGTCGACAGCTCCAAAGGTACCAGTAACAAGGGGGTAGACGCGCTTGCCGTGGAGGTTGATTTCGGTTCCCGCACCGCAGTGAGGGAAGACAGAGTGGTAGCCAAGCTCACGGAGGGCCAGCTCACAGTAGTTGCTGTGGGCGCTAAAGTCCTCCATGGTGTGCAGAGCCTGACCCAGACATCGCAGGGCTTCGCAAAGGTCCTCCTCTCTTCCCTTCTTGGCACCATTGGTGTAGAGGCGACCGAAATGGATGCTGCGCGCAAAGCTGAATCGCAGATAAGCCGCGCTGGTCGCCCAGTTGCCGTTCTCGTTCGCGATGTAATTCTTCATGCCAGTGCGAGGGTCTATCTGCGTCTCTATCTTTTCGACAGGTCCGCGCAACCGTTTATCGAAAGTGCGAGCGTCGACGCCATCTCCGTAGCCAAGGGGGTTATCGATGTGTTCCTCTGGGCGATAGACACCAAGACGGTCTGCGGTCACCTCGAACTCTTCAGTGGCATAGCCGTGAGCCATGAAAGACAGTACCCAAACCTGCCGAGGTTAGACGACGGGTATTGTTGGGCGCATCTGGCGCGGGTCCTTACCAGAATGCGAATCGTCTCTGCATTAACGCCCTTCAAGCTGCCGATGTCGACGGCCTGGGAATAGTCACGCAGCCAATTTCCAAAGTAAGTGCGCTTGATAAGCATCGAAGTCCATTTCTTTCCGTTAAGGAAGGCGATCGTCTCGAGCATATCCTCAATGTCTAGACGCGGTGTAAGCAACATGTGACGAAACAGGTGCTTGGAGGGGTAGCTTGCTCACCTCCATGACGCCAATTGTGTCCTTCGACCTAGATGGCGAATGCGCGCGTTAATAAAGACCTCGGCGATAGCTGCCAAGGGCCAGTACGAACCTGAGCGATTGAGGGAATGTTTCCAGCTCCAAAGGCGTTGGCTTTGCCGGGCAAGAGGATGAGGCAGACCGCGAAGAGTAGCAGCCACGAGCCCCGCGGCAAGGAAAATGACGGCATGGTAGTAACGCAGCCCTACAGCGCGGGGTTATAGAATACAAGGGTCGCGATAGAGGGGAGATAGGAGTATCGGTTCGTCAGAGGAGAGCAGGAGGGGAAGTCAAAAGAAGAGAAGAGGGGAGAAGAGGTTTAAGAGCTGACTTGAGTGTAAAGGGAAGAGGCGGCGCACAAGCTAAAGGGCAGAAGGTGACGATAAGTGGTTGCCACTTGATGACGGATTTGCTGTGGCTGGTTGCTATGCGCAAGAGTCCGAGGTGCCCTGCCGAGACGCTCTTCGGGCTTGGCTGCTACAGTGCTACAGTACAGCTCACTTTGGGCGGCCATGGATTTCCACTCTCAGGTGTCTTTGCGCCATGCCCCATGATCATCCTGTCGTCCTCACCTCAGCCTTAGCAGCCTGCGTTAGCTGTACCAGGCTGCGGCCTCTGAGTGGCTTGAGAGGCCTCTCGGGACCCAAGACCTGAGCTTACGAGTCCACAGCCTGTGGCTTTGCGACGTTGTCAGAAGCCCAGCCAAGACAATCCGACCCGCTGACTGCCGTCTCAGCCGTTCACAGCATCACCAACTGAATATTCATGGTTTTCAGTGCGACCGCTTTTTTTATGTTAATGATGCCCAAGCTATTTCTATTTCTATTTCGCTAGAGCTTCCGTTTCGCTTGTCACTCATAGCCGACGATAGGCGATTCACCACGAAGCACTAACACGAGCGAGAACTTGACCTGAGCACTGCACAGAGGGGAAAGCTCCCACCATCAGTTCATCCTTGCCCATGGATATCAACTGTATTTTTGTCGCATTCAGTGTGCCCTAATCATCACTCCCCGAAACGAGTCCGTCACTGGCCACTGCTTACTCGTTCGATACATGCCTCGGTTGCGAATAAGAATAAGCATCTTCCCAGGGAGCTGACGAGCATGATTGTGGACTCGTCAGCAAAAGCTCAACCTCGACATGCAAGTCGATCTGCGCCATGCATGAGCTAACACGCCTGTGGCTGAGGGAGGTGACACGCGGAATTGGAGGAGGGAGCTGATGGCATGGATGTCAATGCCTCAGCCAGAGACAAACTTCGTTAACATTGAATCAGAGACAAGAGGTAAACAATTACGAAAAAGAAGTGGAGGCAGCTCTGATTATTCTATCCTCAACGGCTAGAGGCAGATCCGGATCGTTCGGAAAATACCCCCTGACATTAGTTCGAGAATTGGAGCTGCAAGACACGGTTTTCATCTCGGAGCCATCACCAAATATACCCTGCTCGGACGATTCGGAAGTTGAAGACTCCGATGCGCGCGTCGTCAGGGCTGTCTGCTTGTCTGTCCGCCTCTTCCAGCGTCCCGGTCGAGGCAGTCAAGAACAAGAAAGAAGCATCGTGGTTATTGATTGATACTGATTGATTGCGATATATCTTTAATTTCCAGGTTAGGAAATTCAGCCTCTCACACGCTAGCCAGCTTACAGTATCACCATCTTAGATAGCTCCGATGAGCTGTGATCAAGTTCAACGCATCATGAGCTACCTCCACTCCCATGAGGCCAATCGCCCACCGCTCATTAGGTAGAATACTAATCGCGCCGAGCTCATCGTTCCGGCAAATAATCTGAGTCCCAAGTCTTTACCCCGTGGCACCCGTCAATGTGGCCTTATTTGCGGTCATTGTAGCGCCACTCCACTGCTAACACGGATGGGGATCCTCATTAAAAAAAACCACCCTGGACCCCTGCGACTCCAACTTTGCCGCCCTTCCATTCCGTCCAGCAATTGCTGCCTCGATATAAACTCCCCCATCCGTTCCTTTACGTTTCAATCGCAATTGCTTTGCCCCCCTTTCGCTTCTCGTCCTCGTGCTTCACCCATTCTTGGCTGGCACCGTGAGGATAGTCTCCCAGTTGAGCGCCGTTTGATCTCATCGATCTTCAATTGCAGTCTCGACTTTCACTCATTTGTTCCCACCTGTTTGTTATCTCCACCGCCGCTTCAACATGCCGTCGCGAACCCTTCCAACCTTTACCCGTGCCGAGGTCGAAGCACACAACTCCAAGACTTCTTGCTACGTCTCTATTGGCAACAAGGTCTATGATGTGACCGATTTCGCTGATGATCACCCCGGCGGCGCTGATCTTGTCCTCGACTACGCCGGCCGCGATATCAAAGAGATCCTCGAGGATCCGGATTCCCACGAACACTCCGAAGCCGCCTACGACGTCCTCGACGACTCTCTTGTCGGCTTCCTCATTTCCGAAAAGTCCGCCAATGGTCATGCTAATGGCCATGCCAATGGAAATGGAAATGCCAACGGGAATGGAGTTGCCAAGGTGGCCAACGGTGATGCCACTACCAACGGCGAGACTTATGTCCACCCTCGAACCGGAATGTCCTGCGCCGAGGACTTGAGCAAGGATACGGACTTCGATAACGATTACAAGAGACACAAGTTCCTTGATCTGAGCAGGCCCCTCTTCCCTCAGATCTGGTTCGGTGGCTTCTCCAAGGAGTTCTACCTTGATCAGGTTCATCGCCCTCGCCACTACAAGGGCGGCCAGTCTGCGCCTCTGTTTGGAAACTTCCTCGAGCCTCTCTCCAAGACCCCTTGGTGGGTGATTCCCACCGTCTGGGGACCTTGCGTCGTGTATGCCGTCTACCTGGCCTCCCAGGGCTATGACAACCAGCTCTACACTGCTGGGTACTTTGCGTTTGGATTCTGGTTCTGGTCTATTATCGAATACGTCCTGCACCGATTCCTGTTCCACCTCGACTAGTAAGTTCCTATGACTTTAGACATTAGATGATCCCGTGCTGACTTGGCTTTAGCTATCTGCCTGACAACCGCGTGGGCATTACTCTGCACTTCTTGCTCCATGGCATTCATCACTATCTCCCCATGGACAAGTATCGCCTCGTCATGCCTCCCACGCTCTTTGTGGTCTTGGCTTACCCTTTCTGGCACTTCGCACATGCCGTCTTTTCGTACAGCTGGCATGCTGCCACCGGAGCCTTTGCCGGTGGTCTCTTTGGCTACATCTGCTACGATTTGACACACTACTTCCTTCACCACCAGAACCTCCCTCTTTGGTACAAGGAACTCAAGAAGTACCATCTTGCTCATCACTTCCTTGACTATGAACTCGGTTTCGGCGTCACGAGCAAGTTCTGGGACTCCATTTTTGGCACTGAGCTCATCTACAATGTCAAAAAGACAAACTAAGTTGATTCATCTTGCATATGCCTTTACTGCCCAGCTTTAGAAAATCAGTTTCTGGGCAGAGTAAATATTGTCTGACTACAAAGCATGGGGTTCTGATTGATGGGAGTTTGGGAGTCAGACGAAAGCAATCATGATTGAGGGACGGTAACGAGCTTTGCCAGGAGCAGGGCATTTTACGACGGCAAAGATTTCTTATGGATAGTTTTAATGCTCGGGACTGTACGCTTGATGGTAAAGCTAGTATTGGAGAAACAAATAATAATCGATCGTTATTCAGAGTATCTGTCAGTTCTCACACGCATCTCGTTTACTTGCGTTGAGGCCGCTGAGGCCTGATCTCTAGTCTGGCCCGGCGTGGCCGACGTGGAGATTGCGGTGAGCGCCACGTGGCAGATCACGTGCAAAGATTTCTCTTGAAGCTGCGGCTCGGCCCAAAAGCTTGATTCATGGGTCTTTTCAGGCATCCTTTCCCCAACATTTCAGGGACGCATCGACGACAAATACCGACCACTCGCAGGAGAAATCAATCATCTCTCTGTCACTATCAAGAAACTTGGGGAGTCTTGATCTTGAGCATCTACCAACTCACCTGACACCACAACATTAGACACCATGGCTACCTTGGACGTGGAGGCACTCCTCGACGCCACCGCGAAGGATTCGGCCGAGCAGAAGAACAAGAGCCCCGTTGAGGATAGAACGCGAGACGAGGCCCCTAGCCGCCGTGATCGAGACCGAGAACGCGACCGTGGCCGTGATCGAGATGGAAGCAGAAGCCGCGACCATGGCCGACGCAGGGACCGTAGAGACAGCCAGACTCGAAGTCGCAGAGGCACTCCTGATGTAGGAACACCGCGAAGCGACGCAGGCAGCCACAAGAGTAGGAGGAGAAGCCGAAGCCGCGATGATGATCGCCGTCACTCACGCCGAAACAGAGACGGCGATTATTACAGAGGAGGGCGACGCTCACGATCCCGATCACGCTCGCCCTACCGCCACTACCGCCCTCGCGACGACCGGGACCATCGTGACAGGCGAGACCGCGACCGACGCCCTCGTGAATATGGACGCGGCCGGGATGAGGATCGACGGGAGCCCAAGCGCGACGGCACGCCACAGCTTACGGAGGACGAGCGGGATCGTCGTACGGTGTTTGTCCAGCAGCTTGCCGCTCGTCTGCGCACCCGTGAGCTGAAGGAGTTCTTTGAAAAGGTGGGACCTGTTAATGAGGCCCAAATTGTCAAAGATCGTATTAGCCAAAGATCCAAGGGGTAAGTTGAATCATGATATTTCACAAAGAACAATTGCTGACACGATTACAGAGTGGGTTATGTCGAATTCAAAAACGAAGAATCCGTTACCCAGGCCCTTCAACTTACTGGACAAAAACTCCTAGGAATTCCTGTCATCGTTCAGGTGACAGAGGCCGAGAAGAACCGCCAGGCTCGTAACCCTGAAGCGTCGGGACCCCATCCCAACTCCATCCCCTTCCACCGTCTTTACGTGGGCAACATCCACTTCAACGTCACCGAGCAAGATTTGCAAGCGGTTTTTGAGCCTTTTGGTGAGCTCGAGTTTGTCCAACTCCAAAAGGACGAGAATGGCCGCAGCCGCGGCTATGGCTTTGTCCAGTATGTCGAATCCTCCATTATTACTGTTCTCTGCTGACATTAAATAGATTCCGCGATGCTGGTCAGGCACGAGAGGCGTTGGAGAAGATGAACGGCTTTGACTTGGCTGGTCGTCCCATCCGCGTCGGTCTCGGAAACGATAAGTTTACCCCTGAGAGTACTGCCAACATGCTGCAGAGATTTTCCGGCCAAAACCAGTCCTTCCAGGGCTCGGCATTTTCAGGTGCAGGTGGACGTGGCCCTCAATCCTCGACGTTTGATCGAGCTGGCGGCCGTGACAGTGAGAAGACTGGAGGTTCCAGTGCCCTGGACGATACGGATGTGGCGGGAGTCAACTTTAACAACTATAGTCGCGATGCATTGATGAGGAAGCTTGCCAGAACCGACGATACCAACACCAATGGCAATGACGAGCGACAGGTCCTGAAGCCCAAGACGGAGACAAAACCCCTGCCTATGAATGTCAACATGGCTAGTCGCTGTGTTGTTCTTCATAACATGTTTGACCCTGAAGAGTAAGTTTTACCCAAAGTTCTTTAGAACAGATGACTGACACTTATACAGGGAAGAGGGTGACGATTGGGTCAAGGAACTCGAGGACGATGTTCGTCAAGAGGCCGAGAGTCGGTACGGACATGTTGTCCACATCTCGGTTGACCCCAACTCAAAGGGCGATATCTATCTCAAATTTGACAAAGTCCAGGGCGGCGAGAATGCCATCAAGGGCCTCAACGGCCGGTACTTCGGCGGACGGATGATCGACGCGTCACCTGTTGTAGATGCCGTCTACAGCAGTTTGTTCTCTCGTACTCGGGCAATCTGAAGCTAATGTTGGCCTGTCAACAAATGCTCTTCTAGGACTCTTGCAGGTTAGCAGAGTTCACACCAATCACTTGGCACAGGAGCGTCACTAAGACTTTTTGGTGATCAACAGACATCAAGTCTCTTTTTTCTTCCGGAAGCCTGTCTGCCGTTGCAGCAGGCTGTATGTATACAACTCGACGTCCAAAGCAACATCGACGACCGCCCGCCCACCCAAAATCACCTCTCGAAAACAGCAAAATTCCGTCTCATATTTCATGCATCAAGGTTCACAAGTTCAAGGCGTCACATCCTCTTTAACTATATCATATCACGATGTCGCAGGTTTTCTCACTTCAACTCGACCCCAAAAAAAATCCTATCTGGACCCCGACGTACACCCCTCTCCTCTCCGGATCGGCAACGATGTATCCCAGGTTCAGCGCTCGCTTAGTCGCAAGGTCCAATGCTGATGTCTTGTAACCCTAGGATGGCCCTCCTCCTTCGATCAAGAAGGGGTAGCTCCCCAGACCTCCGTCGTTTGTTGTCAGTGTAGTGTAGTTTGGTGCAAAATATAGATTGTGTTTACTTGTAACTTAAGTTTCATTGAGTGATGTGACTGTATTGGCGATGAAGGTATGGCATGGTCCATATGGCATACCTTGCTGATGAACTTAGGGTTGATGTTTGCGACGTTGTATTATCTCCTGGTAGGCTCTTGGGTCTTCCAGCTGGGTCATCTCATGTTTCACGCATGGCTATTTGCGAGCTCACCCAATAGAGTAGTGCTACCAGAGACTGACATCTATATGGTTTCTTGACCCTGCCGATATTCGTTGCGTTGCCTGCGTTCAAGGATACATAGATGGCTTTAGGGGCATCCAGCTTGTGGCCTACAGCACAGAGCAGTCCTTGCGCGTGAAGCAAACGGCCCCGAGCCCTTTTCTGGTTCACTATCTTTCGTTTGCTCGAATCTGAGGTGCAGTTGACTTCGAGGCACCTGACCAAGTGGTAGTAGAGTAGAATGAGCAGGCCTGCACTCCGATCTTGAAATCCTCAACTCTTCTCTTTTCTTCCCTTCACACTCCCTTCTGCTCCTCAATTCATCTTCTCGCACTCTTCCGCGAGAAACATCTCTCCAAATCTCTTCTTTCCTGAAAACCAGCACCAAAAGCACACTGTTGATATCATCGCGCCCTAACCCCCTGATTTCATCTGGTGTTCTGTCATCCAGAGTCGAGGTTTGTTTTTCTCCCATTTTTTCCCGTTCCTTTTGCTCTCATTTTCGTCTCGGTCTCTCTGTGCATTCTGGCTTGCCCTGGGTCCCCTCTCGAGGCTGGTGTTTGCGCAGTTTGGCCATCACCCGTCTGCCAGCTGGCAGCAACTGGCGAGAACCGTCGCCACCGACAGCTCTCAACAGCCAAAGATCAAGAACTGAGAAGCACAGTCCCTTCAGTCCCTTTCCCTTCAATCATTATCGGGGCGTTCTCACATCAATCTCTCGGCGCTGCTTGACTGACCTCGAGTTCATCTCTTCCTCTCCCCCCTCAAGTCCAAGCCCTGACTTTTCTCCCACACCCTCAGTTTGACAAACAGAACGCACACAAGAAAACTAACCTGCGTTCTAGAAATCAGGAACGGGCACCCGCACAGGAAAACTTGATTCCCCATCTCTCTATCTCCTCATTCACCCTCCTCCCCTCCACCACAAC
>JALLKD010000617.1:0-32608 GCA_023509735.1 Fusarium liriodendri | reverse complement strand
GGTAATGGGTATGTAGCTGTCAAGGAATGCCAGGATCGCAGGGGGGGGGCGCAGAAGACACTGCAAGACTTGCAGGCGGCGTTCGCAAGGCGTTGCAAAGACGTTTTTAGAGGGGCGTTGCAAAAAAGACGTTGTGTGCACCGGACTCAACTCGGCTGCGGAGACGGTCCAACTCTGTCTGTTTGTCTTGACTTGTTTTGTCTGTCTCTCCCTCTCCTTCTTTCCAAAAAGCAAAGCCTGGGCCACAAGTCGATGTGCTGGACAATTGCGCCCCTCGGCTCACCCACGGACTCAAAGCTAAAGCACGGTCTTGTTTCGCCTGAACGGTGCGTCTGTCTTCGACATATGATGCGTTTCTGTGCTTCCCGGTGCCAGATGGATGCTTGAACGTCTGTGTTCGTGCATAGCCAGTGGTCGTGCGTACATGCGTAGTTGTGGGGGGAGGGCAGATGGGATGATGCGGTGTAGTGCAATCAATGTGTTGCATTTACTTGACTGAGACTGTCAAGTTGCTTTGCCTGCTGGCTTACCTTTTGACGGCGAAAAAAAGAATAAAATTTTTCAATCCAAAGAGAAGTTGTCGTCGTTGTCGTCGTGTTGTGTCGATTGAGTGAGTGACTCAAGAGGTTGTCAAAGTGACCAAGAGTTGATGGAATGAGAGGAACCGAATTAGGTGACAGGGGGTGGGTTCGAAGCAAAGGTTGGTCAGCCTGCGACGATGAGAGCTCGATAAAGCGAAGGTCGATGAGGATGGATGATTAGTCGAGAGTAATGGATGGTGTCGAAAGATTTGAGTTGAGTCGAGTGGAGATGTCCAAGCCCAAGCACACACAAGTCGAAGCTGAGTGAGTGAAGTTGTACGAGACGAGTCGAGGTCGGGTCGAGGGGAAGAGATGGGAAAAAAGAGATACCACACGCAACGTCGGGGTCTGGGGGAATGCGGTGGTGTTATCACCTTACTCGGTACCCTTCTGGTGGTCTTGATTGCCAGTGGCTCTGGTACTCTTCTGGGTGTCTTCTTCTCTTGGTGGCCACACCCACGCCTTTCGTCAGTGAGTGTGGGACCTTCGCCGTGCCCAGGGGGCCCAGCATGTCCCAAGTGGGAGTCCCAAGTTCCAGGGGGTGGAGGAGTAACGGACGGGTCAGAGTGGGTTTGCATTCAGGGCAAGGTCGACGGGAAGATAACCCCACGCCCCCTTGAGTTCTCTCTGCTGCAGGGGCTCCATGCTGGATAGCAGAATGAGGCAGAGAAAAGATGGTGGTGATGGGTGGCGCTGGATGCCCGCAAATGCCCAAGCTCCCACCAGACGGGAGGGAGTGTGTCCTCGGTGGGGGGCACGACCAACCGACCAGACCAGCCCAGTAGTGGAGTCCCCAGGGGCAGCCACTAGAAAGGAGCTAGCTCCTCCATGGGCCCCCTGTCCCTGGGTTGCTAGTGTTCAGGGGACAAGGGCTTCGAGGTCCCAGGGACCCGGCAAGCGGCCAAGGGAAGCTTTCCAGGGCTCTCTCAAGGCCAAGATGTGATCCTGAACGAGGACGAGGATAGAGCAAGGCGTGGATGGACCCCTTTCCGTGCTCCAGTTGAACGGATTGACGAGCTCAGGTGTGTGTCTGTGTGTAGGATGGTGTCTAAACCATCGACCTCCAAGGGAGAATAGCTGCGCAGTACATCTCTCAAGGGCGTCATATCATCATGCACACACAGTAGATAGATGCAGCCCAGAAAAAGAGTAATCCACAAGCAGAGCTGCTCGCAGGATATGCGGTGGTGTAAGGACTGATCACACAGCACCTCCGTACCAAATGACGATTGGATCCGTCACAGGGATGTTTGGTTCCACCCCGTGAGCTCTCTTGTCGTCGTAACCCAGCCTGCACAGGACATGTGCTGGGTTGCCGCCTTTGCATGTCTTCCTAGTGGACGGTCTCTGGGCTGCTTCATTCGACTGTCCATCTCGCAGAGCTTCTCTCTGGACGAGCTTTAATGGAACCGGGAAATTTGGGCGGCTTTCTCATCAGCTCGTAGCCAACCTGATAGCTGAAGCGGCCGGGGTGGTTGATAGCTTCATCACGGGGAATATCTCTAGCTCGTGTCCTAGGGTGACGGACTCTCGGATTGGATGCCACCATCGCTCGCGGCAGCTTGCAGCGCTTCCCCCAAGGTTGCCTGCGAACGGGATACTACTCCCCAGACTTGCTTTGAAAAGGCCATTTTCAGGCCAGGAACTCATCGGCCACCATCCGGGCCCATGGCCGCCATCTGCCATCTGCCACGCGCAGCTCGAGCGTTGGGCGTCGGACCATGCCTGATGTCGTCAGTCTTCGTCAGAAACTCCCAAGACCCATACCTCGAGCGAACCTGAAGAGGTGATGATCGCTTCTGATACCGGGTAGCTTGGGTAAAACTCGTCCACCTCCACTTGAGAATATGCGCAGACCGCAGTAAGCAGGGCAGTTCCAAAGAGAATCATTCGGAAGAAGATCGAGTCGTGCGACCAACTCCCTCGTATTGGTTCTCCTGTTTCTTGCTCCCTTCCACTAGTCGTGCTCTAGCTTGCTCGTTCCTGAGTTGGCCTGCAGACAAGCTGCTGCAAGATGCACAAACCAATGCCTTCTCCTGCGTCTCGCTTCAGTACCCTGACGGGGCCACACAACCTTTACTGCGATCTGACGATACCTCAAGGGTATCTGACGCTTTCATCGCGCCTTGGCCCTTCAAGTCAAGGGCTAACCCCTCCGCTTTGGCTACACCGCACTGAGGACTGGTGACCCGGGATGCTGATGATCGTCCAAACCTACACAGCCCTGGTGAGATGTCATCACCTGTTGACTGCCCGACGGAAAAACCACGAGGATCTGCTTGGTGGAACCGTCATCACCGTCACCGTCGCCGTCCCCTATCCTGAGCATCAGCAACGAGGCCATGTCCCAGCCACGAGACCTCTCAGCCGCAAGCTATTGCTGTCACCGTCAATCCGCCAAGTGAGCCCGCGCTCAGCATGGACCAGCAGCAACAACAAGCCCGGACCTTACCATCATCGAGAGCAATCAATTATGACTGACTCCTGTCCTTCCCTCCCTGCATGGTGAGTGCTTTGGCCATGGCGGATCGATCTGCCCCCGGTTTTGGAATATGCAAGACAGACTCGAGACACGGAGTCAGATCCAACACAGCCAAACACCAGCGAGGGCGCTCCCGTTGGCCGTCCGTCCCCGTCTCCGACTCCGCGGCCGATTTGGAACGTCACGTCGGCGCTTCTCTAGCCGTTGGTCTCTGTCACAAAAGCAAACGAGGCTGGCCGAGTTGCGAATTTCCCCATATTGTTTGATCGTCGTCATTTGAACCGCCGCTCAGTCGCGTCCCCGCCGTCGACCGTCTAGACGGCTCCGAGACTGCCTTGAGTGCTTCCACCCACCGGTGGCCCAAATTTTAGCTTGCCATCCGGCGCAAAGTTAACCGCACCGCGCTGCTGTGGTCTCGAGATGGCGCAACAGGCGGACGTTGCACCCCTTTCTTCTGTCCTTCTACGCATGGTTCTGGTGCGCCAGGCGGGCTGTCTCCCAGATGTTCGGCGTCATTGGAGCCATGAGCCAAGATTGCTTCTCATCTCACTTCCCCAGCCGTCCAAACATGATCCGGCCGGGCCACGTTTGACCATGGCCCGTCTCAGTTCTCCTTGAAATGAATCTGTTTCTGTCATGCTTCTGTCATGCGCTAGTTGGATTTGCCCCGAGAAACAGGGTCTCTGATCAGATAGAAAACACGTCCGGTGCACGCTTGTGGATGACTTGTGAGAGATGGTTCAGATGGGCTGGGCTGTGTTGGCCGCCCGGAGACACTGCTGGAGAAGGCTCGTGCAAGATATCCATAATGAATGATATTGATAAATATCCTCTGCGGCGCCGCCACGGGAGAAACGCCCAAACCGGTAACCGTACTCTGAGGGCGTCGAGACTCACCGGATGCTCTAGATCAACGGCCGACAACGCGATGTGGCGTTTGACGTTGACGTTTCCAATTGCTGTCGGGTGGACAGTGACGGCATTGATGGACTGCCAGCTTCCGGGCACCTTCCAGGGCGCAGGCCCACCCGCACCTTCTTGCTCAGGCCTTCTAGATTCTGGTTCTGAAGTGACTGCCTCAGGCCCTATAACCTTACTCCCTACGGCCCCTAGCACCATTCTGGGTTGGTTCGGGCAACGCTCTGGTCAACAAGCAGGCATCTTTTCTGCTATGACCTGGACTGCCGCGCAAATTGTTCAAGCTTGGGCAGTCAATTTACAAGATGCCAATCATCCAGAACCCGCATCATCGCGTGGTGCCGTATCACCTGGAGAACCGTGCCCAAGTCACGTTTGGAGAGCAGAGCCACCAATTGCAGCTGTATTGTTCGGACTCTCGCCGTCAATGGTCTACCACTCCAGCAAGGATGACCCTTTGCCCTCGTTGACGGCCCGTCGCGGGAACTCCATCAATGCTTTTGAGTTCAACGCTTCAAGGCTCTGCTTTGCTGTTCTCTTTGCTTTTGCCTTGACGGAATCCATCCTCGCTTCGCCCAAGGCTCGAGAACAGACCGTTAGTCCCGGCCAATTGCTCAAGGCTCTCCTTAGCCATGGTACGCTAACAATTAGTGCCACGAACCGACGCAATCCTCCCACACCCTTTCACCTCTGACTGCCAGGGACCGCTGGCCTGCCAAAGCTGCCAAGCCAGGGGCGCCGACAGTGTCCCTGACTCGACCCTTGCTTCCGCGAAGCTTCCCCCGGTTCCATGTACCCAGAGCCGACGTTGGTCTCTGGACCGGATCCCTCCCTATACCTGTCCCTGCTATGCCGTCTAGGTTGCAGATTGCAAAACGGCAAGATGGAGCTTGCTCCGCGTTCAACAGGTAAGAGGACTCACACCGCTGAACAAGCGGGTTTTTGACTAGGGAATGATCCACTAATGCTTTCACTTCAGATCAATTGACAGCTTGACAGCCTCAGCTCAATATAGTGCCCCGGACTGTCAACTAGGGACAGCCTTGCCCTTGTGTCTAGGATCCCTTCGCCCTGGAATCGTTGCCATTTCGCAGCTCTTCAGAGTACTCCTTACCGCTCTTCATTTTGTACTCCCGGCGCATTATCCGGAGGCTTTGGAGAGATGGTGGACCTGGATAAGACAAAAGGGCCAACCTGTGTTCAGTGCCGATCATGTCCGATGTGCGCTCCGTGAGCCAACTCTCCAGCTATCGTCCACTCAGATCTGGTGCAGTGCTTCAGTTCAAGCTTGTTGTGGCGCATACGACCTAGCCTTGAACCAGTCAAGGGCTGTATCGTATCACGGAACGCTTCCCTCCTCTTGCGAACTGTTCCGAAGCTCAGTGTGCCCATCATCCACTAAAATCTCATCAGCCCAGTCCAGGGAATGTGTTCAGCTCCCAACTTGTCGGGAGCGGATCGATCGATCTCTCTTGGCAGTTGTAGTAATTCGCCCTTCCGCCTTTAGCCAGGGACTGAGGCAGCAATGACACGGAAATGAGTGGCTTCGATTGCTTTGCCGTACAGTGGCTTCCTCTGACCCGTGGGCATACATTTCGCATTTGATCCGTTGGATTTCGAGTTCACAACTCCGAGGTCCACACCCAGCAAACAATCCAAGCAAGGCGAATCCCGTCATTGCACAGAGATAGCAAGCTTGGCTGCGTTTCAGTCAAGCCATAGAAAGGCATAACTCCCACCAGTATTGGAAGGAGGAAAGCCTCCTGCGGGCCCATTCTTCAGCTTAGAGATGTTTGTTGCCTATCTATGGTCTACTTTTGGCCGTAGCTGAATCTCACCCAACGGCACAGCAGGATGCAACCCCCGAGCTTGCTTGATTATCGGGCTAACTAAGCCATGGCTTCTTGCGCGAATTCGATCGACAAGACGGCATTTGATCCTTCAAAAGGTATCCCAGTCAGATGTTGGCAGAGAAAACCGCTCGACCAACGGCAGTCAAGGCATTTTTTACTGACAGCACGCCAACAACGGAAGCAGCTTTGAGTCCGTACGGAGGACTCCACAAGCTTCAGAGATTTCTTGTCGAGTGTTTTAATCAATGACTCTTGGGATTTTGAACCCACTGTCAGGAGCCGCTCTCCCCACTCGACGACATTCTACCGAGAATTCCTTGAGCCTGAGCTCAAAGCCATGCATCTGACCCCGGCATCGAGAAGAGGCACTAGGCAACGCGCATAAGGAGGAGCCGGTGGTTTGGATAGAGCGTCTGGACCCTTGCTGGAGTCGGTCGTCAGCAGATCCCCTTGCAGACAGTCCAGGTCACGTTATCGAAATCGACTGCTTCTACCCGGAGCAAACTCAGGACGTATCTCACCAGCAGAGCAGGGCATGCTTGACTGCCACTCGGACTGTTGGTTGATCAAGTCTTCAAGAACTGTCACAATAGGATTTCTCTCGACATATTTGCTCTTGGAAGCAAGCCACCAACAGGGGTCACACCTGGTCAATGGCCCCACCCCTGCCAAACTTGTCACATTGAGCTTTGGACCTCTAACCAACCCAACAACCCTGTGACGACGCGCCGTCCCGCGGCCGGAGGTTCGTGAGAACCGGCTTGAAGGGATAGTTCGCTCGGACTTGACCCTCCCATTTACGATGGCACGATTGATGACGATTCTCAACAATCATACACAGAATGATGGTCATTGTTTCGGATTTTCGTCAATGGAGCTGAAAAATCCAAAAAGATGGGGGACTGCAGCAAGGTCCCGCACTACTGCAGGGCCAACTGACCGCTTGGGTCGATACGCAGGGGAACACGCAAGGTAAAAGTCTCCTGAAGACTTTTCAACTGGAGCAGCACCAAAATCTTCTTGATCCCGCAGCGGGCTTTGTATGACCCGTCCCGCCGGGACGGCATCGGTTGACCCATTGGGAGACCTGCGCATGGATGGGGATAGATCTGGGTCCGGATGCAACGGCGAAGGCCCTTCCCTTCCTGGTCAACCTCGAGGACGAGTCTTGCCGGGATTCTCGGCGGGCCGACGGTGTTCAAGCAACACCGCTCTTCTCGACACTCCGTACGGAGTCTTGAACTTTACCTCCATGTGAGAGCCGGCAGGGTTCTCACCGTCGCTTTCAGCGCTTGCTAGCTTTGGCTCTGAAGCGAGCCTGTACGGGCCGGAAGACATGGACCAGGTGTGCCTGTCCCGTCCTTCGTACAACACCCACATCCTGTCAGGAGGTGAACCTCGGGCCTGCGGATCGACTGGCACGCCGATCATTCGCAACCTCACCCTTCTTTGGAACGTGATGGTCGTATGGCCACCAGCAAACACGCGGGTTCGATGGTCCTTTTCCGCGTTGACGAGAAAATGCTGGGTTGAAAAGCCACATCTGGTGAGCCAAAGAAGGTTTTGCTAGTGATTGCAAGCTACTGTACGCATCGTCTTGAAGAGGGAAAAGCCAGCCGCTATTCATCTCCCAACACAATAGGCACGGCTCACAACTTTACGCTAGAGATTTCTGCATCTGACTACGGATCCTCCGACTCATCAAACGTCCCATACTGCTTCGTAACAAGGTAATGGCAGGCAAAAGAGCAGTTCGGTCCCGCGGCGGGCCGCCTTACACACGGGCTGGGAACTGGCCCGCCTCATGGACGTTGTCCCCCGCTAAGAGTTGACTCCGCCGAAGAGACAACAAAAGCAACCATGAGACGGTGATACGTCATGTTATAAACCCGAGGCAACTAACTGAGGTGCGCTGGAGAAGACTAACGAACTCTCTGTCGCGTGCAGAGTACCGTTTAGAAGCATGGTAGTGTCTCGCTAAGACGCGTTGTGGGTTATTCTGGGTGCTGTTGCGAGCGTTGAAATTTCAACGGGCAGAGCGAGGAGCCGAGTGCTCTAGGCAAATCCGATAATAGAGGCTGGAGTTGGACAGATCGAGACTCGACGCCATGCTCCCACTCTGATCAACTGCGCTCTGTTCTCCACGAGCCCAGGAAGTCGGGGCCGGGGCCGGGGCGGCCGGGAGAGATCTCTGGTGGTAGCCATCAAGATCGAGGAAATTAACCTAACACCACCAGTACAAGATGAACCTAGCTTCTGGGAATTGCCTTGCGCGGGCAAGCAGAGAAAGGGTGTGAGCCGCTGCCAGAACAGAGCATCATCACACCCGGTCATGACCTTGAAGGAACGCTAGAGCAGGACGGAATCGAGTGTTGCTCTTCCGACCTCACGAAGACAGCAACGGCGTGTCAGCCCATGCTGTAGCGCGCGCCACCGAAGACGCGGCTCGTCAGTCTAAAGAACGGGAACCGCCCCCATTGGATGGAGTTGGTGATGGTACCTGAAACTCCGAGGCGGCGCGCGTGGCGCTTGATTGTCGACAGTTCGCTCCTCCGGGTTTTCTTTTTTTGGGGTCCCATTGGGGATCGTCAGCCAGGTGCTCGTCATGGCCATGGGAGCATGGGAGCAAGTGAGCAAACACACCCCGGGGCAAGCAACGTGGCGTTGATTCCCGAGGCCTCAAAACGTTTCTGGCGAAAGTGGCTGCCGTTTCTCGTGTTCACGAACCTCGGTGCTCGCGACTATCAACCAGAGTGCGGCCACTGCCTTGGTGAGTCGAGACGACAAGCAGATCGATGAGACTGCTCGGACCCGATGCATCTAGACGGGCACGGGACGAGGGGAGGGCCGTGCCAGCTGCGAGCAAAGAGAATCCGGAAGCGAGATACGACTATCACGGCAGTTCTCGGTTATGGCTCAGCATCTTTTGCCGAAAGGACCAGTAATCTGGCATGTATAAGCTCAGTATACGACAGTCGCATCATCTGCGATGATGGCGCCGTTGGACCCAAGTGGTCCAAAAAGTGCCCAACCTACACTACAGTATGACCGAGAAGAATCGTCCTACGCAGGTCGCCAAGAGAGGCCGTTTACGGTGCTCAATGCTTGAGTTTCGTTGGCGTGCTAGGCCAAAACGGCTGCGGGCCGGGGCCTGGACATTGACAATCAGATTGCGCAAGACGGCTGCTATAGAAGAGCAAATTGGGTTTAACAATAGGCCCACCTATTGAGAAGATCTGCATTTACGGCATCTCATCACCTCCGGCTTCATTAAGAGGCTTGTCGGATGCCCAACGAACTAACCAACCCCCACGATGGCGGGATGTGGGTGGTGTGCTCAGCCAGCCTTTCTCTGCCGTGTGAGGGCGTGTTGCTCGCGCGACCAACCTTTGTTCAGCCATGCCATGCTATGCCATGCCAGATCCGAGATCACCAGGATCAGACGCGGCGCCGCCCATCATCCGGGGCAATCGAGGATCCCGTCCGGAGCGGTCACGCAAGAAGCTAATTGCACGGTACGGCACGACAAGGCCGGCTGAGGATGTCGCGAGTTGGTGAGCTAACACAGGGCACGACAAGATCCTTGGTTGAGCGAAAACCACGACAAACTGCCGAGTCATCTGCAAGCGTGGACGGCAGTTCGTTGGGATCGACCGCCCAAGCTATCGAGCTGTCGGTCTCCATACTCACAGTAGCGTGACTTCATTTGAATAATGGAGGACAAAGCAACAAGGTTGACTGCGTCTAACAAGGTTAAGACATAGGGTAGTATTCCTCGGCTGTGGTGCAACCATGAGACATGATGATAAAGCACACACGCGACGTGATATGAGTCGGATACCGCGTCTGGCGGAAGATAATTCTGCACGACCCATTCTGGAAGACATTCTCCCACCCATGTTGGATGTCTCACCCACGCCGCTGAAGACCATGACCCGACTTTCATGCTGGATATTCCCAAAACGACACGGCCCGCGTCGAAGCCGGTCCTGGTGGTGCCAAGCCACGTCGGAGATGTTCCAGACAGCTCAGCGCCGACATCGGTTTTCGAGATGGTGAAGCTAGTTGATTTTATCAGATGCGATGTCACGTCAAGAGATCTCAAAAGACCGTGATTTCCGAGCACGTGGGGGCTTTGAGGTGTTTTTCAAAGACCAACGTCGAGATGAAGTCCATGTGGTAATGAGACAGTTGTCTCTGCGTGCCGTTCCCACGCGCGGTTGCCGTCCCACGCGAGGTGGTAGGGCTTTACCGGATCATCGGGATAATTGTCGCCTGATGACTTGTAGGAAGACCCCGGGAAAGACAGTCTTGACGGGCGTAGAGTGGTGAGGGTTCATGAGCCTTGTACCTCGGCATCCCAAGTATTTGGAAGCGGGATCGACACCGCAATCCTTCTTGAGATGGAGCGTAGCATTTACGGACATTACGGTGCTGGTGGCTCATTGCCGGTGAGCGTTCCGGAACTGGTCAGGCCGGCGAAGTGGGGCTTTTCGGGGCGATGTTGCGGAGGGGCCGGCCGTTGTCATAATATGGCTTGTATGATTTTCAGGGAAAGGGGCTTCAGTTGAAGCTCGTGGGTTAATCGGTTGGACAACCGTACAGCTGGGGCTACTCGCTCGGTAAGTTATTCCTGGGGTTACGCCCTCTTCGGTGATCCTTTGGGGTTAAGGTCCCAAGCTGGCGGTTTTCTGACACGTCCCAGTTCTCCGCGATACATATCAATTCTCCTTTGGAGACCGAGATAACGTGTGCTGCATACTGTCTGCATAGGGCTACAATCCACAAGAGCACACCCAGACAAGGGAATCCATGGGTTGAGTGATCCATAATTTGACCTTCTCGGAGATGGTGTCACAGAAGTCATCACCATCCTCAAAGCACGGTTCAAGAGTTGACAATTGCGCGAACGTGGTCACTGAATTTGACAAATCGAGGATACCACGAGCCGGATCCTCTGGCCAGTCAAAAGACCATAGAGGAAGCAATCCAAAAGCAATGACCATGCGTGATGAACCTGGGGTGAAGGGAAGGATTCAACTTTGGTCCTTGTAGTCAGGCCACAACAGTAAATTAATCGGGAAGGCGATGCACCTGCGGCCCAGAGAAGAGCTACAAAGGTGCAAAGCAAAGCGGAACGAGAGGTCGATCATGGCGTGATGAATGTCATCCTCCGGGAGGTTAAAAAGCAATGACGGGAATAGCCGGCGACGAAAGCGAGTAGTACTCGGATCGCGTCGCGTGTGCTCGCCTGCAATGCAACACTCCAGGGATGGAGAATACGGGATACTGGTGCGCTGAATCGCGGGCCTCTTTAGGTTGGGTTGCTCAAGTTGATGTTATCGCGTCTCCAACAGGCCCGATTGGCGATGACCGGATGTTGATCTGATCGCCACCACTGCATCCCCCGGTTCGTACTGTAATGATGGACGAGGACAAAGGACGGCGCATCTCATCCCAACAGCTGGTCTGTCACCAGGGTCAGGGTCTGCCTCACCGGCCTTATTCTGGGGGAGGAAGCGCACCGGCGCAGGTAGTTCCTCCAATGCGACGTGATTGGAGTTACGAGGGCCCTGGGAGTGAGGGAGGGCCAGCATGGAATCCATGTCTCTTTACTGGGCTGGGCGACCGTTGCGTCCCCACGTGGAGGGATGTCCATGTCAGGGAGAAGCCCGGGCCTGCTGTCAAAAGTGTCAATAGGGTTGCATTCTCTCGAGACGAAGACAAGACGTGGACGCTTTGGGACCGTGAAGGTCCAGAAGCGGAAGATGAGAAAGACATGCTCGGCACGGGCGGGAGGCCATCAACATGACAGAGCGGCGTATCGGCGCGTCAATCGCTTTTCTGCAGCAGCGGGGACGAGGGTATTGTGTTCTGCATTGCACATTGGGCGATGATACAGCAATTGAGAATTTCAAGAGGTCAGTCAGCTTCATGCCCTGCCTTGTTAATGCATGGAGCGAGGGTACGCGCGTTGTGCTTGGTCGGGTTCCTGCATAAATGTGAGCAAGCAGGGGGCCTGCCATTTTGGCTGTGCATGTGAGTTCCAGTCCCCATCCCGGTGGGGGAAGAAAAAAAGAAAAAAAAGAGTGGAATGGATGATGTGACTGATCGACAGGAAAGAGAAAAGAGGAGGGGAGAAGGTATCATGAGATGATTGTCCCCTCGAAGAGATTGGGGGGTCAATGTGAAAGATGTGGTGGGAATGGCCTCACAGACGCACGCGGGTGACACAGGCTTGGCCAATTGACATGTTGTCGATGTGTTTGAGCTTGGACTGGGCTGTGAGCCCGGATCTTTTACCGAATAAGCCATCTGGAGGGCTTCCATTGCGACTCTAACTCTGTCTGCTGCCACCACCCGCGACATGCATCTCGAGTTGGTTGTTGACATCCATGGATAAATGGAGAATCCCCGCATTCAACACAACGGTTGCAAGCAAGGCAGACGCAGTGCCAACAACAACAGCAACAGTATCATCCTTGAAGAGAATGACATTCTCAATTGCGACATACATTCAACTCGCAGGTTCAGCTGTCTTGGTATGTGTCCTCTCGGAGTGCGTGCTGTCCAACCGAAGAGATCTGGGCAGCGTGGTTGTGAGACATTGATTGACTCGCGGAGAAAAGAGAGAGTCATTTCTGCTGCTGCCGACGATAATTCAAGATTATCCGTAGATGAAGAAAGTGATGAGGCCCTATAATCCATACGCCTCATCACTCTTATCACATCGCATGGCATAGCGTCGCATGGCAGGGCAGGGCATCGCATGGCATCACCCCTGGCTGCTGCAGTGCTGTTGATGGTGCTGCACACTCCCCCAGTTCAGCTCAGCCTCGGCACCGATGAGCGGAAGCACGGCTGGGGCAGTTAGTCATTCAGTTAGAGACAGACATGCTCCGTACAGACAGACCGCTCTATCTGCCGCGTGTGCAGTGCAGCAGATTCTCCATTAAGCTGCCTGGACAGAAGCTCTGTCCTCTCGTATAGCTTAGACAAACCGGGGCAGCTTCTCCGTCTGGGCCAGAGACAAGACATGCCGACGCTAACGGCGCCTCGTCTTCACCGTTGCAACGCCTTCGGCTGCAAGCCGGCCGTTGAGCCCAGTCGGCGAGGCGAGACGAGACGAGACAACGCCTCTCTTTTCTCCCTGTGTCTTGAGTCGAAGGAATGAGATCTCGATCTTTTGTCTCTGATGACCACGGAGAAAAAGAGTCTCTTGACCGATACAGTCAGTGGCAACTGAGACCGGAAAGCGCCTTTGCCGTGGCGTCGGTACGCATTGCATTCTGCACAATTTTGGTCGTCATCCCTGTCGTCGCTCCGCATGCAAGATTCCGACCTCTTTGAGAAAGGGCTGTTGTTGGTCTCTCACTCACTCTCGGTCCCTCCTCTCCTCTTCATCATCCTTTAAGCTTCAAGCCTCACTTGATCACTACAGGGGATCCGTCAATTCTTACCCTGCCCACGCTTTTCTCCTGGTAGCTAGCGTAGCGTAGGCTGCCACCAAAATTCCCCTGGTCAACAACCACAACCCCCCGTGCCATCCTGGCATTTTCTGTAGGTCCCCGTCCCCGTCCGCATTGACCAACGCTACTACACTAACATACCTTGGGGGGCCTCGAACCCATGAACATGCTCAAACGACAAGGCCCTCGATCCTTCATTCCGGCCTGTCAAAGTAGGCGGGTATCTATCCGCCCAACCCGGTGGAGTGAAGACCGGATTCTCGCGCCACCTTGGGTATAGCTTTATGGTCAGAAGAACGACGGATTCATCTCACTGAGACGAGCGAAAAGGACAGGGCAAGCGCAAGTGTTCATCCATCCCATCTTCATCCCCCTCCTTCGAACTTGCTTGGGCCCCGGCAGTGCAAGCTTCCGCACAGGTGTTGCCCCCGCTTCGTGACATGATGATCGGCCTCACAGGGCTCTGAAGAGGCAACGCTGGGCAGGTCTGGATCGCGGTGATGCGGGACCTGTGGACTCTGCTTTGGGCTCAAATACATGTCTATCAACTTCTCATAGTCTAAAGAACTTTTGTGAGTGAGCGGTGACGAGCCAAGTTTCTTGTCTACTACGTAGTTCCCGCCCATCAACTTCGTCATGTGGGGTTTTGGGTTGACGTTGACAAGCGGGTTTTTGAATAGCTTCGGCAGAGGGTTGCGGCCGAGTGAAGCGGCGTAGAGAGGAGGGGGAAGCAGAGCCGTTAGCCTGGCGAGAGACAGAGAGAGAGGCCAGCCAACCGGGTGATAACGACGGAATCGCCGCTTAACAGAGATGAGTGAGGATCTTTGGCGAGGGGCCACGCTTGTAACCTCGCCATGGGTTATCGTCTCGTCACCAGGTTCTCGGGAACTATCAGGGGATGAATGAACGAGGAAGACACACCCCCTCCCCTCCTCGGCGCCTCTTTCGGGACCCCAGGGGGATACGGCGTCCCCGTGATACCCAGAGCCCAATTACGAGTCTATGCTATACCGGTCCTTGATGTTGCATCGTGCCCCAGGAATCTGGTCGGCAGTTATTGATACTTGCGACTGCAGGTACGGTCTTTTGCAGCGCGCCGGTGAGGCGAGTCTTTGAATCATCTCGCATCTACCACGTGTTTTAGGTAAACCTCACTCTCGCGTAAGAGTTTCGCCTCGTTCTTTGTTCTACGAGGATTTCTTGATATCCGGGAGCTTGGCAGGGGGCTTTACCGTTTCCTCCGTGTTAAGCTATATTACAATCGGTGAGAGTTTCATTATATGGTAACATGTGAAAGGGTATACGCGGAGTCGGAGCAGGTCTGTGGGAATATGTGCTCGAGTTAATTCATGCCGTGACATGGAAGGACGATTCGGTTGAGTGTTTCTTCTCTTTCGATACTTGTTACGGAAAAGGGTGGATCTTTACTTTGTAGAGCCAGTTTATATTTAAGTTTGGATGCTACGTCTTGTTTGACCTTTTGATGGGAGCTTTGTTCTCTCGTGATTTTTGTATAGTAATCTCGCCGGTTGTTCATGCTATGAGAGTCCATGGCTGTGTATGGTGATGGCACGGGGTTTAAGGAAAGGAAGCAATCTCGTCTGACTTTGTAATTACTCTGATTACGTTGATGTCCGAGCTGTAGAGTTGATGTTCCATGAGCCGCACTCGTGATCCAATTTGTGTTGGTGTTGGTGTTGATAGGGGGGTTATCGTCGTCAACAACCTCGCTGTTATTGTCTACTCTCGGGGCCGGGACGGGGAAAGTGCCAATTCTCCTCGAATTCACTCTCCGGGCCTTATTTTTGGTTGAAAAGGACTGCAGTTATATGCTCCTAGCTCTTATGTATATAGAGAATGTGCTGTATGTGCTACTCCGGATGGGATGGAGGAAGGACCATAGGGGTTGACCGGCAGCTCATCTGATGTTCTGCAGCTATTGTTTAGTCTACAGTGCAGACGAACTATGGATGACTCTAGCCCAAGGTGCTATTTCTCTTCGGGCAGCCATCGTTGCGTCTTGCTATCTGTCTGATTGTGAATTGTCCTGAGGGGGATGAAGCCCAAGGTGGTGATTTGCAACTGGGCCATATGTCCACCACCAGCGCCTTTATACAGCTCTGTGTTGCTTCAAAGCATCTAAATGCGTATGGAAACATCCTTTGATGTTTCATTTGTTGTTTTAAATTAAAAAATTGCTCGGTCGTAGATGGTCATTACACGGCTGGGCTCGTCAAAAGTGTCGTTTGTGGTATAGGGTATGTAAGTTGTGCTGACACGCGAATAACACAGTAGGTATTTATTGTATATAAGTTCATTTATAGCTCGATTAAGTCTTCTTTTCTGTGTTGGGTACTACGAGATAAAGCCGTTCCAAGTAAGTAATTGGTCTCGAGGATGTGGTTTTCGCCCTGACGATATGTGGGCAAAACATTCACCTTCAAGTTGGATCCGAAGAGCTTCCATCAAGAATAGACTTTCCAGTTTGTGTGAGGCGCATGAACCTTCACTGTGACTTCGAGAGATGCATATTATTGTAACTGCAACTAAAGCTTATTGTCGTTGCTGTCTATCGAAGGCTTGAATATAAAGCTTTAGGTTCCGCCTTGTTGTATTGTCTCTGCTACACATGAGGCGCTGTACCTACAACCCCCGAACAAAGGACGCAGCTTTGGCAACTATCATTGATACTGATGTACTCAATGCCCGTTGCCAATCCAGGAGACCTCGATCTAATGCGCAGCCATAGGACACACTCATTGCGCAATCTGTCCTGCGCAGTAGTCTGTTGAACTATTGGCTTGCTGATTTCCAAGCTGAGAGCTGTCCTCAAGAACAACCAAGCCATTCACGTGAGAACCGCCCAAGACACGAGTTACCGAGATCAAATAACTCATGTATCATCTCTACTAAACCCTTTATAGTCCTGAATTGTCTCGGTCGTTGGTTTTCCTGCCGACAATAAGGGGTGGGCAGTGCAAGTACAGTGTGCACGTGCGTCGAGCACAGTCCAGTACACGTCATCCAGAGTGAAGCCGTGCGTAACAGCTCCGCTAACAGCACTGTGCGAGCCCCTCGATAAGTAAAGCTACCCAAAATCTTTATCGCAACTTTGGATTCGCTGTCCTTGGTCTTTGGTTTGGGCATTTGGGTTATCGCGGGTATGGAAGCGTCACCTCTCACCCGTCAGCCTCCGCCGGAGGTCTTTACTCCAAAGATCATTCAACTGTACGATTCTCTATTCAAGGTTGGTTGCGTTGCCCTTTCCCCCGCTGCGATGCGGTTGAAGTCTAACTTGTTACGTGCAGGTAGCTATCATGTCTCCTCCCACCCCCTGCACACGCGACCAACTTTGCGCCGACGACTGATCGACGAACTTCCTACGCTAGGATGACTTTGACGAGGAAAAGACTGAAGGCTTCTGGGCCGAGTTCTTTCTACTGCGACCCGATCGAGCCGCCCTGCGACGTCTCCTGAATGAGCTGAGTCCGAGCCATGTGCTGCAGTTCGAGGTTCGAACGAGGGAGCTCTTTGCGAAAGCTATAGCTTCGGTCAAGGGCGGGAATAGCTTTGCGCAACTACATGCGTTAGACGTACGTTGAATGCTGTCGCTGTACTGCCGGAATATCGAGTCTAACATCTGCTAGACCCTCAGCGTCTTCCTGTCATGCCTCCTATCCAAGCGGTACCCGCACCCTAGCTCCGATATCATGGTTCTCCTCGCCGGCCTCGACCACATCGACAACGTCTTTACCGACTTTGTCGGAGCGCTAGAAAGCATAACTAGGAACGGAAAGGACTGTAAGGCTCACTAGGCGCATTGGGGGTATAGAGCTGACTGGGTAGTGGAAACACGATACAAGGCCATCGAGGTGTTGCTTGCGGTCACGGCAGGGGCATATCAGACAACTCTGTTGACCTACCTCATCCAGAGAGATCTATTTCCCTCGGTTATGAAGGTATGTGCGGTGTCGGGGGAAATAAGGCAAGATGCTGACATGAGACCAGTTTATCCAAGACTCCGGATCATCCAACCAAGTCCTCGAACCGTTCATCCTACTCGGCCTCCTAGCCAACTACAACAAATTCGAGTTCCAGAACCCCTACCAGCTGCGACTAAACGACTTTGTCAACGAGTCGGCCATTCAAAAGATTGTCACTTGCATAGGGCAATCCTGTCAGACGGTGCGATCTCGGTACATCAAGATTCAGGATGACTTGCCTGAAGGCTGGACCTTTAGTGCGACTCTCAACATGCTTGGACTCGGTGCGATTGCTCCTGGGCCTAAGCCTGTGAGGAAACCTGTTTATGATGTAGAGACTGCCAAGGCTCTATTCACACAGCTGTAAGTTGAGATGTGAGCGTCAAACTGAGTGTCAAGCTAACCCCTTGTTAGACCAGAGGAAGAGGCTGCCATTCTTCTGGCAACATATGACTTCACCCACGCAAACAAGCTGTTTTGTTTCAATCTAGTGACAATGGGGGCTGAGAAGGGTGCTGAACAGCCCATTGCAAGCTATCTTTCACTCACCTCCTATCTCCTCCAGCACGCCTATCTGTCACCCCGTGCTACCTACTACGCCCACCTCAACCTCATGGTATTCCGTCTCCTCATCGAAGATCCCGTCATCTGCAAGCGGATGTGCAGTGAAGACTCCAAAGTACCAGTCCGCCTGTGCCGACAACGGCAACCTTACCTTCCCCTGGTTAAGGGCGACAGAGTCATGGCCATTTCGTTGCTCGACACTATGATCGACGGCATCAACCACAATCTCCGCCGGCGTCTGGATGTCAGCCTTTACACCCTCTGCTTCGGCATCATGCTCCGCGTCATCTCGTATCTCTCTCGCACGCGTACTCGTCTTGAATACCATTGGCCCGAGTTCTTCCGCTCTCTGCTTTCCATCGTTCGTTTCTTGGCTACCTACACTGCCGACCTGAAGGATTTACCACACATCGATACCCTCCTTGACCATGTTGTTAATCTCATCGCGCTCTCTTTGTCTGCTGGTGAAGCTTTCCTCCCGACACCAGCCGCATACGACGATCTTTTCTACAAGGTGGTAGAGTCAGGTGAAGTGTTGACCAAGTTCAAGGAGAACTACAGACTGGGGAACCGCAATACCAACTCAATCGACACACTCATCAACGTCAGCGCTCACTACAACCAGCTGCTATCCGAGGGTGGTGCGGCTCGGCGTAAGCCTAGCGGGCTGACGACGCAGGAGGTGACAGAGGTGATCCGGCAGGGGTACGAGACACTGAGTATCCAGGCCAAGGAAGGACTGGACTCGTGGGAACGGTACCGGGAGGCAGACGAGAGGTCCCTGCTCAAGAAGGTCGCGAGGGCGGCGGTTGGGGATGTGAGAGTCATGGTTGAGCGGTAGTTGTGTGTAATTCAGAGGTTCTAATGTTGATTATGATGAGCATGCCAAAGATCTAAGTTTATGCCATTTGAGTGCAGAGTTGACGAGAACTAGTGGCTATCTGAAAAAGGCGTCGACGTCCACTTTGCTCGTGTAGCCTAGGAGAGCCTTACCCCCATCGGCCTTGACGTTTCCGAGCTTGACGCTGATGTCGCCTTCCTTGCCGTCCGTGTTGTTGACTCCGGCCATGACCCTGGCCGAGTTGAGCATTTCCACATTCCCTAGCTCTATCTGCCTACGATTCTCGTCGACTTTAGTTTGGAGAAAGGCTAGGAGATCTTGGTATCCCTTTGCGAGTTCAACTCCTCTCTGGATGTCAGATGCCAAGTCTTGGTCTGTCGTCTCCCCGTTTCTCGACTGGATCTCGGTGGAGTTTTGGCTTGAAAGCACTTGAAGCTGTCTGAACTGTTCCATAGAAACCATGCTGCTTGAGGGTTAGCTGCTGCTGCAAGTTCATGTGAGTCTACTTACAGGTTTGCACCGTTCAGGGCTAGGTTGATGGTCGACTTGCACATGTTGAGCTCGCTGATAAAGGCCGTTACTCTATCCTTGGCCAGGAACCCAACGTTAAGTCTGTCCCTAAGAGACAGTTCACCCTCACTAGAGTGCCTCAGCAACTTCTTGAGCTCCTCGTGAAAGCGGCAGCATACATCGCTACAGGCCTTGAGAGCGGCCTCAAGATTTCCGATGCGAACAATATCAGAGAGCACGGGCTGCCAGTCGTCATGGTCTAGCGAGCTTTGCAAGTTCTCGATGATGGACTGGACGTTGTGAAGCTCTGTCTTGGCGCTGGTGATGGTCTGCGGGGCGTCCTTGATGGTTCCCAGGTCGTTGGTGAGGACGCGGATGGTGTGGAGGGCTATTGTTGCGAGGCTTACCGCCGCTGATACAGTTCCTATCATTTCGGCCATGGAGTAGAAGAGACAGAGAGCTTGATGGTCTTTGAGGTAGCACCGTAGGTGGGCAAATAGGTAGAAGTACATATGAAGGTTAATGGATGTCAGGATTCAGACCAAAGACGATTGTTGGTTAGGCTGAATGAATCGCCCGTGGCGGCCAATCAACAATCTTGATCTGAGACCCGCGAGGCGTCCGCTAATGATTTACCTAAATGACCCGGCAGAGAATCAGGCTGTGAGGCTGGGAGAGAAACCATCTTCGTCCTTCCATCCCTGGACTTCCCTCCTCCAGCTACGGGTGGGCACCGACGCTCCGCTAATCTTGGTCATATACTGTCTTTCATCTGAAGCTATGGACTTAGCGACACCTACAAATGTCGCTGTCACCATCGGCAATGTTAGCCTTGGCCACGGAGCCACAGCCATTCTTGGCACTAATAACGTCACCTCAGGTACGATGGAGAAGACGGACTTCTCGCGGATTCCAGCTGACCTAAGACATGCATAGACCCCAAGTCACAGGATCAGAGCGCTAAGCGATGCAAAGATGTTCTCTTTGTTTCCGACCCCAGCTTAGTTCGCGCCGAGCTCATCAATCTCAAAGGAGGCGTGACGGAGGGGACATGCCGGTGGATTCAACACAACGAGATATACCTGTCTTGGTTCAACACCCAAGACTCGTGCCTCCTCTGGATATCAGGCGGGCCTGGTAGGGGAAAAACGATGCTGTCTATCTTCCTGACTCAGGAGTGGGAAGCTCTGCCCTACCGTGTGCTCTACGTCTTTTGCGGAGACAAGTCGACCAACGATGAAGTCACCATCTTAAGGTCATTGCTCTACCAGGTCCTAGACCAATCCCCCACTATGGCCAGCCATGTGGAAGACCGTCTGGGGTCAGAAGAGAGGACCAAGCGTACGCTTTCATCCCGTGGAGATCTATGGGCCATGTTTGCGAGCATGTTGAAGGACCCCAGATTAGGGCCCGCCATTTGCCTGATTGATGGCCTTGACGAATGTCATCGAGACTCGACCCGCTGGCTCTTGAACAACCTACGACATGTGTTTGATAAGGAATCAAGATCGCGATTGTTGCCTTCTAGCCCATTCAAGCTTGCCATAATCAGCCGAGACATGGCTGGCTTGCGAAGTTACCCTCGGCTCAATCTTGAAACCAACAAGAAGACGACTGCAGAGGATGTCGCACGGGTCATTGATGCCAAGATGAAAGAGCATGATCGTTTCTTGGAGCTGGATGATGAATTCATTAGGGAGGTCAAGAGAACCCTCAGGGACCGCTCAGATGGAACCTTCTTGTGGGTTGGCTTTGCTATCCAGGAGCTCCTGTCCGCCGAGACAAAGACAGAGATGCGGCTCGCTCTAGACACAACACCACAAGGTCTTAGCGCCCTGTACTCCAATATTCTTCTTCGGATAAAGAGCCCTATGAGAGAGAAAATCGCCCAGCTCCTGCACTGGGTGGCTCTGGCGCGCCATTCTCTGACACCGTCAGCTCTAGCAGGGGCGTTGGACGTGGATGTTCAAACTATTCTCGACTTGGTGGCCATGTCTGGATCACTACTCACCTTAAGTGCCTTGAGTAAGCACACAAAACGGGATCTGGCCCTCTCAGCGATTCCTAGTGTTGCCTTTAGCAGGCTTCGGCGTTGCAGGTGTGAGGTCGTCAAGCTCGTCCACGCATCGGTGAGCGATTTCTTGAAAGGCGAAGCAAGCGACGACATTCTACCGCCCAAGGAATTTCGATTGCGCCCTGGGGAAATAGAACTTGAAATTACTGAGAGATGCCTAAGCGAAGTCGAAGTTCTCGTCTCCCACTCTTCGGTGCAACTAGACAACATAACGGCTCATAACTTCTCCTTGTATGCCGTCTTTTTCTGGCCCAAGCACGCAGGTCGCTGTGAGGGAGATTTAGAGAGGCTGCTTGACTCGGATAACGCATTCTTCCGGAGTCGAGACGGTGCATCTATCCGATGGAAGTGGTGGAAGGTCTATTTAACGGGGACTTTGGACCTCTCCCGAGGCTATAAAACCCATGGCATTTCACTTTTACACGTATCTTCAGCTCTAGGGCTCCTTCCATGGGTTGCAAGACTGCTTCAAGACATGTCTCTGACAAGAAATGAGGTCGATGATCCTGACTCTCGAGGCTGGACCGCGCTTTGTTACGCTCTCAACGACAAGTATGTAGAAGTGGCGCAGATGTTAGTTGATCATGGAGCTTCCCTCACACGAGACATCAAGCGCAATCACCCATACTATTCGAACACAGAAAGCTTGAAGCCGATTCACAAGGCGATGCAACTTGGCCCCCGACTTGCCGAGCCCTTTTTGAACAAGGTTCTGGGAAACACCAACCCAAACACTCCAGGACGGGGACCACCGTTTCGCGATAGAGCCCTGGAGGAGAGTCTGTTTCGAATGGCTGTTGAGTTAGACGATGCGCGATTCATCCCCATTCTGTGCAACAAAGGAGCCACTCTGGACAGCGACATAGCCCGGCTAGCTTTAGAGGACGCATTTGAGAGCGACGCCAGTGTGGCTCTCATGAAACTGCTTCTTCAACATGGCGCCAGCACCCGCGATTTGGACCCTAGGTTGGTACTGAAGTCCCATGTTGAGCCTATCTACGACCGGGTCAAAACCCTCCTTGACCACGGCATGGACCCTAATAGTAGTAAAGAAGGACATCTTTTGTTGCACCAGGTAGTCAGGTTCGGACCAGACCTTGTGGAGCTGCTCCTGGATTACGGCGCCCACGTCGACCGCCTGGACGACTATGGCATGCGTGCTCTTGTAATAGCCTTGGCTGAGGGTGAAATTGAAAGCGCCGCCATGCTCTTGAAGCACGGAGCTGACCCGAACATCAAGGACAGTTATGGCAATACAGTCCTCCATGCCATGGTTAAGCTCGGAAGGCCCGAGGCTGTCAAGTTTCTTCTTCAGAACGGCTCGGAGATAAATATCCAAGATAACGATGGGAGAACAGCTCTGGATTCTGTGCTGGACCACTGGGATCGTTCGATAGCGAAGCTGCTCCTCGAACGTGGTGCTTGCAGCAATATTGGAGGTGGGACGAAGTAATTCCCCTATTGGGCTAGGCGAAGATGTCGAGGCAAACAACATATATCTAGACTTAACTATACTCCTGGAAGCTGTCTAGGGGAGAAGCGTCCAAGTTGTAGGGCTACCTCCTCGACACGGCGCTGATGCCAATGTTCAAGCTGATGACCCAGATTCGGCAACTTCTCTCAGAGCGGCTATCTTGAACCGACATGTCGATATAGTACGAGTGCTCCTTGAACATGGAGCCGACTTCAGCAAGGAGCGTGATGGATTAGGAACTCCGCTGGACTGGAACCAACAGTTTAACGATGAAGGAAAGGCTCGTATAGCTGAGTTGTTGCTTGAAAAGGGTGGTGCCTATAGCAGAGACTAATATTGATTATATTATATTTCTCTTTATATTTTTATATATTTCTTACCATATGTATCTTAGTAGTTAGATTTAAATAGACCAAAACGCCCTCATTGACTGTCAGTGTGAATTCTATCAAGTCTCTTCGAATTCAAGCCCTGGAGGGAGCCATAATCGTTTGTCCCATATGAGACTGTATTCTATTAAATCAATGCCTTATCCAGTATTATTAAGATAGCATTGGCAAAAGTTGCCCACATTTACTCACATTATCTCGGTCATGTGTTTCTTTATTGCCAGGCTCTCCTCAATCAACTCCACTCCAATCCGTCCCCTAAGAGCCTGTACGCTCTCTTCCTCACTCTGGCATTCCTGCACGACGCTCCCCTTGCCTTTGGGATTCTCCTTGATGAGCTTATCCAAAAGCATGTACTTTCCGAATACCTCTGGCTGTTGGCCCTTTGTTGTCCGACCATCTTTGCCATCGGTGGCCGCTCTACACAGGAACTTGACGACGTATATCGACATCACGGTAGAGCTGCCTAAGCTAGCTGCCGTGAAGCAGTTGACTACGCCAAAGTCTGGGGGCAGCTAATCGACTACCTCGCTGAAACTGTAGAAAGCCCTCAAGGGCTGGATTTCGCTGTTGCGGAACTGATACTGCCATATTCTGTGCTCTGGAGCGCGCGAGGATTGGTCAGGCATGAAGTAGCCGACGAAGCGGGCGCCTTGGGTGCCTAAGTTTGTGAATATATGACTCTTCCCTAAGCAGCATCGGCTGTGTTGGTCCGTCACCACCGAAACATACATCCGTTACGCACAGAGACGCATCTGGGAAGGTAACGGTTTGCACAATGTGACCCCTAAACACATGATCAATGCTAGAACTCCTGCTAACAGCGAGACTGTCCAATGTACCAGCCCTGGATGTCTTCCCGAGTGAGGCCATCGATGCGGACTCGGCTCTTGGTACTGATGGGATATATTTGGAAACCTCGAACACGGAGCATGAAGAGAAAGAGGAGGTCATTCTCCAGATAGTAAATGCCTCTGCTGCAACCGTCGCGCATAATACCCTAGAATAGGTGTTGTGGATCGACCCGAACTCGCAGTGTCGGGGAGTGATGAAGCACTGAGGTCTCGTAGGGAATTGTCGATATTATGTGCGTGTGCAGAACTGTTAGCAAACCGAGATTGTGAGTCTTACCCCGCCATGCGCCCTTGTATTTTGTGCCTTTCTGCTCTCTTTCTTCACCTCGTAGAATAGCTGGATGGGATGGAGCCGTGATTCATGCCCTGCCCCTCCTCCACGACAACGCCTCCTCTAGCCTCCCTAGCCTTTGTTCATTCTCGCCGCCTCAAACCAAGCTATCGCCGACCATGACTTCTTCACCGTACAAGTTGACAGCAACTCAGGTGCTTGGGCTTCTCAAGAACAATGCCATCACTGTCGAGGCGTATGCTCGCTCTCTCTTGGATCGCATCGAGGAGAATGACGGCACTGTCAAAGCATGGGCGCACCTTGACCCCGACTTGGTGCTAAGCCAAGCACGAGCTCTGGACCAGATTCCCGAGGATCAGAGAGGGCCTTTGCACGGACTTGCCATAGGCGTCAAAGATATCATGGACACTAAAGGTACTGCACCATGGTTATCTGCCTCCGGTAACACGAACGGCTTACGCTTGCTAGACATGCCCACGCAATATGGCTCTCCCATTTGCAAAGGGCATCGGCCAGGTTCGGATTCATCTGCCGTTGGAATTCTACGAGCCGCGGGGGCTCTTATTTTCGGTTCGTGACCCATTAACCCTTTGTGCCAAACTAACACGATCTGCAGGCAAAACAACAACGACCGAGTTCGCCGTCACCAACTCGGGGCCCGAGACGACTAATCCTCACGACCAAAGTCGCACTCCAGGAGGTTCCTCGTGTGGATCTGCGGCAGCTGTGGCCGACCTACAAGTAACCCTCAGTCTCGGAGCGCAAACCGGCGGAAGTCTCATTCGCCCAGCATCCTATACTGGAGTGTTCGCCATGAAGCCAACCTTTGACGCCATCTCGACTGCGGGCTCGAAACCCATTTCCCCTGCTTTTGATACGCTTGGCTTCTTCGCTCGCAGCATCGAGGATTTACAGTTACTAGCAGATGCCTTTGCCCTGCATGACGATGAGCCCCCAAGAGACATTCCGTTGGACGAAATCTCGGTTGCTCTGATCAAGACTCCCATGTGGTCCTCGGCGGGACCTGGCACAGTATCGGCCATGAAGCAGGCCGCTGCTATCCTGCAGAAGAACAACGTACAAGTTGAGAAGATCTCGCTCCATCCAGAAGTCGGCGATGTCGAGGCCCTGAGTCGAATCCAGAATGTCATCGCCCAAGGTGAAGCAGAGGTTTCCTTTCTCAAGGAGTATCGGGTGGACAAGGCGAATCTGGCGGTCGAAATCCGGGAAATTGTCGAAAACACCTCTAACTACACTCACCAAGAGATGACAGAGGCTTGCACTACATACTCCAAGATGAGGGACATGGTAAACAAGGTGGCTGAGCACTACACCGTCATCCTTACGCCCAGCGCTGTGGATGAAGCTCCGCTTGGACTTGACGACATGGGAAGCCCGATCTTCAACACTCTGTGGACTGTAAGTGCTTCTGTTGTTTTGTGTCTCATGAGTTCCCCTCGCTGACTGGTATAGGGGTTTCATATGCCTGTCATCAATATTCCTGCGTTTGTCGGGGAGAATGGCATGCCCGTCGGCATATCACTCGCGGGACCCAGATTCCGTGATCAGCAGCTCCTGAAGACGGCCAAGGTCCTCGGCGAGGCGCTCCTGTCTCATGGCGGCTGGAAGGCACGGGCCTGATCCTCCTGGCTGCGGGCTCAGGGCCGAATATTGGTCACATCTCCTTTGCATGGGTGGTCAGGTGGTGAAGTGGACTTGGATGTGCAGAAGAAAGCGAAGCGGCTGAGGAAGTGATGCCATCGCCGATTGGCTTCTTCAGGCACATGGCAATGGCACAGGAGGAAAGGGGGCATCACAAGACTTCAGCCTACTCTTATAGCTATTAATTATAGAATAGAGGAGGCTACATGAGGCTCAGCCCGTGAAACCTCTCGCCATGGATACTGGTCTTGGTAACGAGCGTGGCGTGGGACACAACAGCAGCTGAAAACGATTTGTCGTGGTGAGGCTTGGTATATTTCTGCAACTCTCCCGCCCGCTTCGAAACTGGCCTGAGATTACATTCGCACGTTCTCAAGCCTTCCAAAGTTCTGTTCTCTGGCCCCCCTTGCCCCCCATTTTCCTGGTCTCGCGGCCCCCCAGCTCTCCTAGTTGGTCGAAAATTCTCCTGTTGTACAGCTGCCTTCTTGTTCTCACAGTAACCGTCTTGTCGAGACCGGACCAACTCGACTCCTGCTCTCTTACTTATATGAAACCCTCACAGCGCCTGTATCGCCTAGCGTGACATGTGCCGTGTGAATCCTCGGCTCCGAAAAGTCACTTGCCTGAGCCTTCAAAGTCTTCAGACCAATATGCGGCTCCTCCATCGCGATGTTGAAGGCGATTTCAAACTCACCAGGCAGCTGGCGGGAGAAAAGCTCCGGAGATATGTAGTAATGTCGCATGCTTGGCTCCTGGACAATAAGACCGAGGCCAGTTTTCAAGATCTGACTCAAGGGTATGCCCAAAGCGAACAAGCGGCCAAAGATGGCCTGGAATACTTCTGGCTGGATACTTGCTACAGCAACAAGGAGAGCAATGCCCTCTTGATACCGTAACGTAGATCGATGTTACGTGTACCTGTGTGATGTCTTTGTAGAACAGGCAGCTGACGAATAGTCTAATGAACCTCCCCCCTATATATTTATGGTGACACTCTCGCAATAGTTGATGATTTACTCGCTGCTGGACTCATTAGGAGTTCTTGGTCCTAAAGTCTGTCGAGTTATTTTCTAGGGAGGTTCCTTTTTTGTTCTCGTGGTCAGCTGGCGAGGCACTGGACTCGAGCGAGCGTGCTGATTTGCCCTATTCATCCTTTCTCCCTGGTTTTAACCCCAAGTCGATGCTGGACCACCCACAGTTCTCTTTATGGTTCCCTTTGCTGTTGTCTCTCTGCCATGTTTAAAGCAGATGGAACAGTCGCAGCTTGTTCCCGTATTCCCTTTGATGCTTGAAAGCCTCCCCATCCATCATGCCGTGGATGTAGCATTCCCCGATGAGCTCACACTGATACTGACTCTCAAGAGAGGTAGCAAGGTCGGGTGGTTTACTCTCTGCCGTATCCTTCCTGAGTGCTTTCTGCACGCCGACCGAGGCGAACTTGACACTCGGCGACTGAGCAGGGACTGCTAGGCCTTTCTCTGTCTGTGTTGTATTGCTCATTTCAGGCTCCAAAGTTGAACTTGTGCTTGCCGCGCTCTGAGTCGGTGTTTCGTTCGGCGAAGGGAGGGATGAAGTTGATTGAGAAACTGTTGATAGCCGAACGGATTCGGTGCCATCTGGCTGCGTCTCGATGATTTCGGGCTTCTGGTCAAATGCGGAGCTCATGCTTCCATGCTTTGATGGCGAGCGCAGCCTCCGGAGCACAAGAGGGACGCTACAGCCGTACAAGATGCATATCAGATCACCCTCTCGAGCTTCAGCGGGGACCAATCCTAGGAACTTGCTCGAGCCTCGTCGTCCTTCTGTCAACATCATCTGCCGACCCCATATCACACCTTGGACCCGCCTGAGGAACTCTGATGCTATCGATGGACAGCGTCCAGATGTTAGAAGCTCTGTAGTGTTTATGCCGCCTCTCCGACTGCGCTGCTCAAACATCCATTTGCAGGCCAGAGGGAAGTATGCTGGGGGGTAGCTTTTGCCATCCTGGCCTCGGTCAGCTACGAGGGTTCGCCAGAGACGGTCGGGGACTGGATTCGGAGGGCCCGACCAGTCGACGAGGTCGAGCCATGTGGAAGGGATGATGCCCTCGTATGCTGGACTCCTTGTGGTTCCGACCGCATCGAGTACAAACCCAGCGGCTACCAAGACTCTATTCTGAATGAAGCCCTTGCTTGGATATATCTTTGTCTTGCCACTAGCATTGTAGATTCTCGGTCCATGGCCAGGGCAGCCAACTAGAGGATCAGCGAGAACTCGTCTATACACATTATGACCTGGCTGCTTGTCAAAAGGTGTGCTATCAAGCTGCGTGATCCACGAAGGTAGCTTTGGTTCATCGGGAGGTGGCTCTGGAGCCCAGGGACAGCATATAATGTCGAGGGTCTTGGACCGACCGATGGCAAACTCGAGAAACTCTTTGCAGACCTCGTAGACGCTCCTATTGTAGTCAACAATGATGGACGTCGGATATCCTTCAAAGTGCTTCTCTGCGTTTCTCAGGTTGCGGTCGGAAACTGAGCGACAACTGAAGGATGACTGCCAAGCTGCAACTGGGGGTTTGAGTGATGTCGATCTCCGGGATAGCTTCTCAGGACCATCGGTTGAGGACGTTCCTGTCGCCCGTCTTGGGAATGGAGTTCGAAACTTGATCTGGTTCGATGGCTGCGGCATGTGTTTCCCTAGATCATAGTCTGACACATCCTCATCAGAAGAGATACCGGCTAATGTGGGCGAGTGCTGGGGCGTTTGCAAGAGGTGATCGTCCGACATAGCGCCGCCGTGCTGTGCATCCGGTTGCGCGTCGTGGGCGAGCCAAAGAACGGCATAGATGGTGTCGTGAGGAGATGCAGCCTCAAATGCAGCCATGGTTGAGATTAAGCCCTCGAGCGAGAGCAGACGCTCAAGAACAGCGCCATCTTCCGACTTTCTGAACAGATTGCTCGTGAGGTCCACCAAGCACTTGGCTCCTAGGGCGTCTACCTCTCCCAGATAATTGGGATGATTCTGAAACTTTTCAGATCGTTGAAATAGCGCTCGTAGGTCCTGATATCTCGAAGTAAACAACGCAACAGCGGCAGAAAAGTCCTCCCATGAGACACTCCTCGTTCCGCAAAGAAGCGTCGCCCTCCTCGCGAGCGAAATCTCCTGTACGATCCACCGCCTATTGAACCAAGGCCTCTGCATCAACGCCAACAGCGCCGCCCACTCCTCTGGCGTACCGGGGTCTTTCGTTAACGGGTCAAAGCCGTCAAGGTTGAGAAGCTTGTCGATAAAGTCGACTGCGCCGGCATCGTCGCCGCCCAGCCAGACGGAAACACCCTCGGCTCTGTTGTAGATCATGGCCATCTTGGGGATCTGCGTGCTCTTTTCAACAAGGTCGGATTGGTTTATGCAGACTGCGTCGATCCAGAGGAGACGGGACTTATTCGCGGGGATGTCCTCTCTTAAACGGCGTAAGGCGAGGTCGAGGTTTGGAGTAATATCGAGAGTCGCAATGTCGCAGTCGCTAATGGCGATGTTCAACGTATGCGGAGAGATTGGGAGTGAACCCCATGTATATGAGAGCGCTTCATACGGCGGCGCATTTTGCACGTCGGAGCCTGTATCGCGAGTGACCAAGACCTGATGTCCCTCCTCTGGCTCCTCATTCTCCGGGAGTCGGAAGATGTCTAGACTGCCCACGAGTTGAGCATCATAACTGCCGGCGAAGAGGGCGAGCAACCTGATCTCATCTGGCTGTAAGCGCTGGTACTGATATGTTGCCATAGCTGGCGTCTCGTACGTGGTGGTTGTTAGATTTGAGGCTCTGTGAGATTGCGATATCCAGTGAGGCACAGCAACTCACGTGGTGGGGATCGAAGATCAGCACCGCGCAGACCGAGGGTGAGCTGGGATCAATGAAGCCTTTGATCAGCGCATCTGGTCCAATCATCTTACAACTTGTTTCCCAAGTAATCAGTCGTCGGTTTTTGCCTCGTTTTGACCTTGTTCGATGGGTGGATGTGAACTGCGCATCATCATCAAGCCAATCGCATGTATCCGCCCATAGTCTAAACATGAAGTAGGACTGTCAAATCAGTTTAATTCTAATCCTAAGCTTTACTATATTATCATCCCGAGACAAATATCGCTTCACGACTCTTGAATATCTCCCTTTGGCATATTTTACTGAGCCGCGTTTAGTCAACATTCAGGGCATAATTAGTTTAGTGGTAAAATTATCCGTTGCCACTGGGGACGTAGACTATCTCCTTGGCTGGTCGTTGTGTCGGGCTCAACCTTACCTCAACTTCAACCCACCACCCCTTCGCTCTGCCCTCCCCTGGCGCTTTTCAGTGCCTCTATACCGCCTTTTCCCCTAGACCTCCCGCTGCTCCCGCTTCTTCAGTAATGCTGTCGGACACTTGAGAATATGACGTCGTCTTGCACTTCCTTCTTTGTTCTCGCCGCTCTAATTTCGTGGCGTAATCCCTCAAAGGCGACATGACCCCTACGACAAAAGCAAGCCACTAACCATGTACGGGCTGGTCATTAAAAACCACGTTGTGATATTGGTTAGGGCAGGGAGTGGTTCGTGGATAAAGAAGAGGGTTGGTGTTGTTCCGGCCTAGTGCGAGATTGATCAGTCTGCAACAGTGTTTGGGATGATCCTGTAGTTTACATATTGTTATCTTAATGAGCAATTAGTTGGCCTTGAAAGAATGTCTACTTGCTTTCACCTTGAGGGTCGTTCGCTAAGCTTCACCACTGCCATGCAAATATTGACAGAGATGGCTAACATGGTCAGGGTCTCTGGATAGGATGCTCTGGCTGACCTGGCCATGCACCACCAGCAGCGGCTTTGTAAAAGCAATGTTAGCGTCTTCTTTTTCAGACCCCCAAACCGGCCTGTATTAGGTCTGACATGTTGCCCCTCTGTCTTTGTTATCATGCTTGTAGATTGCATGGGCGTCGTCTCAGGTGTGACTTCACCAGATGGTAGCTATCATGCTGGCTACGTTCAAAGGAAAGCACATCAGAATATAAGAAGCAGCCAGAGATCCCAGCCATCATTAAGAAATTTCTCCCCAGTAGCCTTTATGGTCTTCTTTCCAACTCCATCCTCGCTGCTCTAGTTTTTTGATGACATCGCTGTCAGCCACATGAGCAAAAAACACGCTTGAAGACACACGGCAGTATCAAAACCCAATACTGCAAATCCTCGCTGCTCTTCTCGATTATCCTAGCGTCCTCGTGCTGCTCCCTATTGCACACATTCTCTTTTCGCCTGAGCCAGAAATATTAACACCTTTACGCTCCTCAAGGCTTGTGAGCATCCTTCATGTACTTCCTCTAGCTTACCGGCCCCTTCCAACAAGATGACGACTCCTACCCCTCAATCTACTGCTCAGGCTGTTCCTCAGGCTGCTCTCAATGCAGCCCTGCCAGCTCCTCAGATAATTCCCCTGGCAGCGGCTCCAGGAAGGTGCCCTTATTGCGAGTACAACAACATGAGGACTGCGACGATATGCCAAGGACAAGTGAACGACCCTGTGTACGGTGGAATCCCATGTCTCTGGATTCCCCTTCCACCCAGGCCCATATAGACCTGTAAGTCTCTGACGATGATAACTTGGCCGTAACGCTGATATAGTCGAGCACAGGACACGCCTTCTCTGAGGGCAGGACGATTGGTGGGGTTTGGGATGTTGGAACGTCGAGCCTCAAAATGGGATGGGATAAACGCATATTAATTCACCTATCTAAGCTACACTGCACTAGGATAACTACTTGGATGGGTTGGGACAGAACTGAAATGTATGTATGCGCACCACGACATGCTACCGTGGGCTAGGCCAATCTTAACCGAACTTTGCCTTGTGCACCTTGCTGTTCCAATTGTGAAACTGAACCAACTTTTCACCAAAACTCTTATCCCCAACCTTGAGCTCCCTCAGGGCCCTCCTCATCTTTTCCTCCCACTCATCCATTTGCTTCACTGTCCACTCCATGATGCACGACCTTCCCTGGAGAAACGCATTGGCATGGATCTTGGTGAGAACCCAGTCCCGAGGGACGTAGCCAGAATCCTCCCATCTGCTGATGCCCACCAACCCGTTGTCGTCTACGATGAACGAGTGTGGCCTCAAATTGTTGTGGGCAAAGACCAGGTCGGAGCAGTCCATGCCAATCTCCTCGCAGTTATCCCGAAGCTCCTGCGGACTAGAGCACTTTTCAAAGCCCTTACCTTTGCGAAGGTACAACTCTTGCAAGTCATTGCCATCAACACCGCAGATTTTTTCTCCACGCCACTTAGATAGCTCCCCGTAGGCCTGCGCGATTTGCTGAGCGATGCGCTCCTTGATCGCATCGTCCTCAATCTTGGGCCAGACCTCGCAGAGAGACTTCCCGGGCAGGATGCTATAAGCAATGTAGTACTCATTGCCGTGTTGGGCGTGGTAGTAGGCACGCGGGGTCTTAAAGGTCCAGGGCGTCGTCTCATCCTTGCCTTTCTCCAGAGCTTTCAGGGTGACATGCTCAGGCGTGCCCGCGCACTCTCCGATCCTTAGCTCGCAGAGACCAATCCTCCAAGTTCCCCAGAAAGCCTCCCTGGTAGTGCCCATGTAGAAGATTGGAGTGATGGGGCAGGGGGCCGAGACTTCTCGGGTTGGGGGCGGTGG
>JALLKD010000616.1:0-32202 GCA_023509735.1 Fusarium liriodendri | reverse complement strand
TAGTTAATTAACTAATAGTTAAAAAACTAATTAGTTAAAAAACTAGTAGTTAATTTTTAAAAACTAAAACTAAAATTACTAAGCAAAATTTAAAACTAAAACTAAAAAAAAACTAACTTAGTTTTTCCTACCCTAGACTAAAACTAAGGTTAGTTAATTAACTAGTAGTTTTTTAACTAAAGTCTTAGTTTAGTTAGCCTTAGTTCAAAAACTAGTAGTTTTTTTCGCAACCCTGCGATTATCCCATGCATGGCCCTCGCTATGGCAAGGAGGCTGCTAAAGAGATGATGCGAGGATTGAAGGAGGTGAGTCATTTCTCCTGTGCCGTCGCTGGCAATGAGATACTCCTACTGACTATCACAGGCTTTCCCAGATATTTCGTTCCGCGTCTATCAGCATCCACTCATTGCCAGCGGGCCCTACGTTGTTGGGCGATGGATTGGTGGTGGGACACACACTGGTGTCGCAATTAGCGATTTGGCAGTTGGTTCCCTAGACCACGCCAACACCGGCAAAAAAATCTACTTCTCTGGAATCACTATCTTCACTCTGAAGGGCGGCAAGATTGTTGATGAGACGGCTGAGGAAGGTACCTTGACTGCGCTGCAGCAGCTCGATCTTGTTGCGCAGCCTAACCCCGGCAAGGAGATCAAGTATCTTTATGAGTGATAGGTCGTGGATGAAGCAATTTGGCGAGAGACTGAGATGCGTTTATTCTAAAAGTCAATTGGATGTATCTTGCGTTTGATAAACGTGCTCAACATGAATAGTGCATGTGCTTGTAGCAGGCAACTCGACATGAGATTTTGAATGCAGCCAGGAATGGGTCTGATGTCGTGCTCGTATTTTGTTTAAATATCAAAATGAAATTTGTATAATGGAACTGGAAAGAATAAAATGATATAAAACACGACCTCGAAGGCCCCCAAAGCCATGGGGGACTATCCCAAGTATTATGACGCCCGCGAAATAACAAACCAGTCGGAACAAGCAAAAACTCCAGCAAACCCCTCGTCTATGCTCAAACTATACATTTTATCATTGCCATCTCAAAGCTATGCACGGGCAACTTGGTAATACGCCCGTCTTGTAATTGGAATAATGAGCGTCCTCTCACAAGCTCTTGATTATCTCTTCGAGCTTGTCCTTCTCGGCGACGATAGCATTAATTTCGGCTTCACCTTTTCTCAGTTCGTTGTTGAAGTGTTCTGCCACATTGTACACCTGGGACCTGAGCGCCTGAAGGTTGGCCTCAGCCAGACGTAGTTCCTTGCTGAGCTTAATTACCAACACGCTCACGGTCCCAGGATCCATCTTGTTTGTCCACCACCCGGAGAACCACCCAGAAGATTTCCGCTCCTTTTTCGGGTCCGCAACTTGTCTCCGCTTGGCTGGGGCATCAGGAGTAGCGTCAGGGGCCTCGAGCTTGCGCTTGCTTGAGGTAGCAGCTGGGGGACTAATGGTAGCAGGAGGAACCGTGGATGAAGCCAAGGGATGCTTGGGGCGGCTGGATTTGTGACTGCCAATCGAAGAAGGGACATTAATCTTTCGAGGCTCCGGATCCGGATTCTTGAACAACGATCTAGCAGTTCGCAAACCGCTGGGAGTGGTCCATTGAGTGAGTCGAAGATTTGGCCGATTCGAGCGCGTCAAGAGCTTCATTTCCTGAATGAAATCAGCGCGACGCTTAGCCGGGTCAAAGCCCGTGGAACAAGAATAGCCTCTGGCAAGCGCGATGACGTTGGAAATGGCGATAATGCTGCTATCATTGTTCTGTTGGCATTCCTACACAATTGAAGTTAGTCAAGGCGGGGGCATGCGATCGTTGTTTAGGACCTTTTGGAAAAAGTTCAGTGTTTCGTTGATATCACCACGGTGAAGATGCGCTTCCAGCCAGCGCACCACCATGTGTCTGAGACGGATTGGATGGTTGGATCTGTCGGAGCTCCTAGGGTCCAGATAACCGGCCTCCATGTCGACGAGGTCCACATGGACAACAACCCAATGCTCCAGCATGACGATAAAGACAACATGCCGGTGCAACTGCAGATTAATGACAGGGGGTGGAGTAGCTCCCTTGTCGACGATGAAAAAGATCCAGCTCTCGGGCCTCTCGAAGAAGGTTAGACACGAGACGAGGTCTGACTTTGAGAGCGTCTCATCTCCTCTTGATAGATGCTTGAGAGTAGATCTCCATGGCTTTGGCACGTCGTCCATTGGGGCCACGGCTGCTTTCTCCGGTTGGGCATTTCCGGCTTGTTTAGAACTGGCCATGTTTTCGAAAATGGCAGGGTAGTGTTGAAGTTCGAAGTGTGTTAAATATGCGTTGTTGCTTGAAGGGAGTGAGAAGATGAGAATAGTGAAGAACAAAAGTAGGAAAAAAGCCCATGGAGGGAACCAAGTATTTAGAGTAAAGTGTCTAGGAAGCGTGGCTTTGCTTACAAGATATAAACAAAGGAAGTGCAAGACCTTGGTCTGGAACACTGAAGTTTGGACTCCTCAAAGACATTCTTTCAAGTGACAACTCTCGCACGGCCGGCTTGACTAAACTTAGCGATGGAATTATTTCTATTTTTGTGCTCTGTTTCTGCCCAATTTTGTCTTCTTTGTCTTGATCCTTGTAGCACTTTGAAGTCAACCTAGACCTCTGACACCACCGAGCAGCTCTCCCATTGACTCAACAAAGCTCGAAGCGCGTGCCACTGTTTCAGATGCTCCGGCTTTGTTCTCATGTCTTCTTAGTAGTCTAATTCTCGGTCTACCCAGACAGCTTGACAAGATAGGGTTCCCTCCATTCGGTTCAACAAAGGCCAATGGCCGCAACTTGTTTCCCCAGGCCTTAATGGACCTGCCCCTGTTGTGAAAGAAGACGCTATCACACGCCGGCGATTACAGCCTTGTCGGTCCAGCCACCCACAGAGCCATGTCTGCAAAAGTCCGCATGCCAGTTGTTTAACTGATGACATGCATTGTATACAAGCTTAGTTCCCTGCCTTGCTGTGTGTCCTTTTGCCCGTCTCAAACCCGAATCAGACGTCTAACCCCTCCTCTTGACATATTTTTTTCGCCGCCTCAAGGAGGTCTTTTGGGTAGTCTGGTGGTAAACCTGGGGACTCGCAGTCACAGCAATTGCCATCATCTTCGTGTTCCGGGATGTCTTCGAGGTCTGGCGGCTTGCATTCGATCTTTTTGGTCAATCTGGTTGATCTGGTCGTTCCGGTCGTTCTGGCCGTTCTGGTGGTCGATCTGGTCACCCTTGAAGTGGTGGGAGTCTTATCTGGAACCTCTGGATCTCGTCATCAGGTTGGAGAGTGTTTTGGAGAAAGGGAGACGGTTAGGTGATGGTTTACCTGCGTCTTCCTCATCTTCTTCGGGTAGGGTAGCCTCGGCGGCCAGCATGGCCTCGAATTTAGCCACCATTTCCTCCCAAGCACCGTCGGGGTCAGCCTTGAACGACTCTACCCATTTGTCGAATGCGATGTATTCGTCCTCTTTGTCTGGATCTTCTGGAGAGTCGCTGGCCTTTCCGTTCGCTGTATCTGGGATCTTGGCCTCTTCCTTGACCGTAGATTCGGCCATCTCCGCCAGAAGATCCTCAACAGTTGGGCACTTGCTGGTCTGGTCGTTCGTATTGGACTCGTCCCGCAGCGGGCTGCCGTCGGCGTCGGGCATTTTGAAAGCTAAATGAGGAAAAGAAGATGTTGAGAATCAAGGTGCTCTTGATGAAATACTCGAAGAATGTAAGCTGATGGTGTTTTTGTTGTTGCACAGGATGCAAAGAGTAGAAAGACTACGCTGGAGAAAATGTAATTGTGTCATGTGATGAGCCGTTAAATCATGTTGCAAACAGAAGGAACGATGCACTTGACCGTCGGCCCGATACGTGTCACCGAGGCGGAGTGGTTGTTGAGTGAGGGCATCGCGACTTGGGAGGTTTGATGCCTAAAATGCCAGCCCTAGTGCCAGGCCACCAAAGAATAAGGATAAACATTCATGTTACCTGTGAAGATCGAAAAGACTCTAGATAGTCTGCAAATGAAATATCTAGGTATCGGGTCTTGTTGGAGATGAATGTTTTTGATAATGCATCTCTTTGCTCGTGGCTTGGCCGAGTCTACGAGTGAGATGGCTCCTCTCCTGGTGGTTGATCGCCTGGAGATCTCATTTACGACTGATATTCTTCCTATATGCTGTCTATTGCCCGGTCACGGAGAACATATCCCGCTAGAAGACGTGAAATGACTGCCTCGGGCTTCCCCGAATAGCTGCAACACCCTATGGACGCTTAGCACGCATGATGGGCACAAAAGCACGAACTCTTCATTCACATGTGATACATCGCCTCCGTGTACCGCCTGCGAAGGTATGTAGAATTTCAAGTGCGAATTGCGACATCCCGTTTACTACGGACTATCGCCCATTCAAGTCGTTGTCCGATCACCTTTCCTCCGGGCATTTTTGTGACAGACCAGGGTCATAAGGCGCACCAATAGCCAGGTTGCCCACACCATTACCAACTGTAACCCACCTGCATACCTAGTGAGCTGTGTTTCATAATATCCACCAAGCAGATGGCTGTCCTGGTTTTAGCCACGCTACACACGAGTGACGGGCCGAGCCAAGATGCTAGAGTGGGAGGTCGGTATGTCGGGGCAAAGACCACCGAGGTCATGCGAGTCCCGGACGACGATCACAATATTTCCTGTTTGGGGGCACATTTTTGACAACGAGACATCTCGATATATACTAGCTCGGCATCTAGAAATGACACTATGTACAAACTGATGTCCTCTGCCTGCCTCGGAGATAAATACCCCGCAAATCCGCTTAACAGACGTTCTTGGCAGCATTGCCAGTGATTCCCCAGAAAATGTTCTCGGCACAAGGAGACTCCCGAACAGAAGTGTTGTCAATCTTGGCCTTGACGTAGATGCCGCTGTTGTTGGGGAACTCGCTGCGAGCAGCAACGCGCACCTCTCCTCCGCCGTTGACGGTTCCATCCCGGATAGCAAGGTTGTAGCAGTTCTCAATCAGGATAGCGTTGTTTCCATTGTTGGCGAGATCAATCTGCTTGATCTCGGCAGCACCGGACATGGAGACACAGAAGATGCCGCGGCCACCGCCTCGAGAATAAACCTTATCGATGAAGACGTTGGTCGTGGTGTACTCGCCGTTAGAGAGCTGTCCGTTGTTGTTGGCAAAGCGAAGAGTAGCATAGCCGGTTCCGGTGCCAACGTTGTTGCCCTCAACGTAACCGACCTGGGCGTTGGTGGTCTTTTGGAGGAGCAGACCGCACTCGCCGCAATCGCGGGCAATGACGGAGCCGATGGTCAGGCCGTCAATGTTCCAGGTTTCAACGGCGTGGCTGCCGGCGCCGGTAACGGTGATGGTACCCATCTTGACGTTGGAGTTGGCGGCAAGATCTCGGTCGAAACGGATGCCGATACCGCCACTGAGGTTCATGGTGATCTCACCCAGGTTCAGGTTCTTGGTGCCTGAGAAACGAAGACCGAAGTAGGGGTTTCCGGTCATCTTGAGGTAAGGGATCTTGACATCATTCTGGTTGGTGACCTCAATGGCGCCACGGCCGGACCTGGTGGAGACGTTGATGGTGCCGCAGACCTCAAACGTCTTTCCGCTGGTGATGGTAATAGTGTTGGCGCCGATGCTGCCCGAGGCAGAAACGACAACACGCTGACCGCTGCTGATGCGGTCAAGGGCCGTCTGAATGGCAAGACGATAGTCGGATCCAGAGTAGACGCTAGATCCGCCGACCCTGGCAGTATAGGTGCCGGAGCCAGTGACAGTAGCCTGAGGGCTGCCGTCACCACAAGCGGCGTTGACAGCACTGGCAAAAGCCAGAGCCGCTGTAGCGATGGAAGACAGATGAACCATGATGTTGCCTTGACCGAGCTGATACTCAAAAGATAGAGTTGAGAGCAAAGACACTGAGCAGTTCCTTCTATCGCGACAACACGAGCGACATCCGTCCCTTTTATGCTCCCCCATGGTATTATGTTTTAAGGTGTCATTATAAGCTTCCTACTAGTCCCTGTTCGCAACAGGGGTCTTCCCAGAATCCTCCAACCGGAGCCGAGAGAACCATCTCTCAAATGGTCAAGGACCGGCGGTGTGCGGCCCACAAAGAGGGTGACGGAATGACCTTCTCCGAGTAGCGACCCCCAATCTACCCGTTTCCACCTATCGGCAATAGATTCGAGTCGTTGCTCGATTTAAAATGCCGCGGTCGCTGAATTGGGGAGGTGGAAGCGTTGACGATGTTACTGCCGCTGGGTTATGCCGGCTTGGCCCAAGTCCGGGGTGCAGAATCTGGTCTGCTTTTGGTCTTTGCATCGTCTTAGACAACGTGATTGAGAAGGTTTCTACAGAGTAATGTCAGGATGTTTGATAGCAGTGACACTAAATCAGCTCATATCCGGATTGTTCGGGCCTGTTATTTGTGTTGTTTCATGTTGACAAGCTTATTTCAACGATGGTGAGACACCATCACCAAAGACGGTTAGGCTAACTATAGAGGTTATTCGGGCTTTTTACCCCAGACCACCTTCATGCGGAAATAGGCGTGAATCTTGCTGTTTCGCATTTCACGCCGCAGCCTCGCAGCATAAACCGACACTTCCTCTCTCGACCAACCTTCCGAAGTAGCCATATACAGGACGTAACCTTCGGTGTCTTGCTCTAAAGTGGCTCGTGAGAATCGGCCCATTTCTTTCAGCTTCGGGTCTTTGGGCCAGTCTCCGAGAGGGACCTACATGATGAAGTCAGTGAGACTTTGTAATTTTTGAATGATAAAAAGCATACCTTGATGTTGAACTCTTGAATGTCGATGAAACCAGCGGCTTCCATCCCCTTCCGCTGCTCCTCACCGTCCACCAGAGTGAATGACCGTCCGATTTTGAGACCACCTTGAACAAAGAGCTTCCCCCATTGAGACATAGCCGTCTTATCAGTAACAGTGCCGTCATCGCTTTCTAGCCATGGTGCTGATTCTAGGCTTTCGATGTATCCTCCCGGCTTGGTGCATCTGAAAGCTTCACGGAACAAGGCCCGCCAGTCAACAATGCTGCCGGTCAGATATCGCATGTGCACATAATCAAGAGAGTCAGGTGAAAAAGTCCATTCCTGCGTACAGTCATCGATGTGGCTAGAAAACTTTAGTAATTACGCACACGAGACACTGCCGGTTGTGCCTACAACTCCAAATTTGGCGGCACCCAACCAGGTTGGATTGGTGATATGTCGGTGCCAATTACTTTGCATCCAGGATGCTCATCTGCAAAGTCGCTGTGGGAAACGACGTTAGCTTGCGGCTTCCCGAGTGGGGAAACGCTCACATAGCCCAGATACCTGTCCCAGTCCCAATATCAACTGCATTCTGGGGTGGATTAATAACACAGTGAGATGAGTTAAAGGCCGGGTGAACTAACTTCGATGTCCTTTTTCAACGGTGCTAGATGAAGCTTGTCGCCAATAGCGAGAGTGAGAAGATGATGGCTTGCTATGTCAACGCCTCTTGTTGCTATACAGAAAGCCGCTCGACGCACTTGATATCCATAGACTCATTCTGTTGCTCATCATTCGAACCCCTTGAGTCATATTAGTCACGCACTGAAAGGGAAATGCTTCAGGTGATCATACCAGTACTGGGCATTCCCCCTTTCGCTGTGATATGTCCGGCCATGGATGGTTCGATACTGGAGTACACTATCGCTTATCGATGTGGTTGACTCAGCCAAATCATCATCATCCTGACCAGAGTCTCGATCTTCGGTGTTCACAGCCTGTGGGGGGTTAGTGCATGTTCCCTGCATGAACTATGGGGATTCGGGGCGCACACCGGAGGCTGGCCAGTAGTTGCAGCAACCGGCTCAATGACGCCGGCAGCTTCGGTTTCAGCTGGTCGAGAGGCGGAAGCGGCACTACTAGACATAATCTCGGAGCAGATGCCAATGATGACTTTGAGAGATATTTCTTCGTGATTGAGAGGGGAGAGAAAGGAGGGGCTGAGAATGACATGACAGCTTTCATGCATACCCTTGACAGTTGCAGCGCTCCGATCATTTGTCCGCCTTGTGTCCCCCACCAAATTGCTGATCATATACGGAAACGTAAATGAGGTTCTGAGAATTTCGAGTCGTAAGCGAGTGCGTTGGGGGTTATCATTTCTCTGCAAGACGATGCAATCACATATTGTCACCAGGTGGATGAGGCTAAGTCTATAAGCCAACCACTAACGTTAGCTGAAAGGAAAGTGTGAGGTAAGGAATTTTGGTATTAAATACTCTAATAGAATTATGGCTAGCACAAAGATCCACGAAACTTCAGGCCGCCATTGTTAGCACAAAGCGAGAACGTATCAGCGTGAGGGGGGGATCTCATGAACTGCCCCAGGTGTGCATGAGAATGAACAGGTGAGGTAAGAAAGAAATAAAAATGGAATGACAGGATATCCTGGAATTTCCCATCTAGGCCCCTCATCTCTGGAGTAGTCTGAGCTCGCCGATGACGGACGAACAGGAAAACACAGACGACGCGTCGTCGTCTTCGGTAGTCGCCATACTATTCTCACGACTCAAGAATCCAAGACGATAGAGAAACAGGTCCTCGCGATTATCAATCACTCGGAGGGCGCCTGCTTCTTGAACGAGGAACGGAGGCAGGGCCTGGAGCCAATGGCGAAACTCGTTCTTGAACCAAGACCTGAACCGCCTAGACCTGTACGACTTATTGGGCCATTCGCTGACTTCCTCATCTGGGGGCATCAACTGAGAAAGCGCTCGAAGTCTGTACCAACCATCCTCAACCGTATCCAACAGATGGTATCGGTCTCCGTGTTCTCGGAAGTGAAGGAGCACCCTCTGAGCACGGCGAGCGCGGTCTCTCGCGCAGACAAACTCTGAAGGATGGCAACTAGTTCCTCCAAAGCGTTGCAGTAGCTCAATATGGAGTTGATAGTACATCTGGTGGAAATATCTGCGACTCACTGCAGCGGAACGTTCTGCGAAATCTTCCACTGTGATTGGTACTCCTTCTCCGCCATCGACGTGGGGGATAACCGTGAACAGCGACATGGTGAAAAATGGAGAGAATTATCAAGAGTGGTTTCTAGTTAGGTAGCTCTGCAGGATGGCTGTGATGTCGGTAACTGGACGATATGAATGCATTCCCGGCGGCCGTATTTATCCTTGACATTTGCCTTCTAATAAATGGAGTTCTAAGAATGTATGGAGGATGAAACCCCAAACAAGTTGTGAATACAGGTGACTATAGTCTGAACATGGGCACTTCCTCTTGATACACGTCTTTGGGATATAATTGCTAGTAATGATGAAGGGAAACATGAAAGAACAAAGACTGGGACTAAGATGAGCAGCGCTTCTTGGACAAACATGGATCCTATGCCCTTAGCCGCTACCCAGAACAAAGATTCCATTCATTCTGTTGCATTTTGAACAATGCTTTAAATCGTACACTTGAGCTTAGCGAATGCACAAAGACAGAACAGACAGTGGCTACAGTCTTGCTTGGACGGGAAAACAATCTCCATAGTGTTGCTTCTCAGCTAGCAATGGACACCATGCTGGGTCTGGCATATTTTGAGACTTCGCACGAATTCACAAACCATCTCCCCTGATTAGTAATTGTTAGAGCAACCGTCATCAAAGACATGAGCTCATCAGACGGCCACTTCGTAACACGAACCTACGTGCGACAAGCCTCATGCGTCTACGGCCCTTTTCTTGACGCCAATGCCCGTCTTCCTGATTGATTAGCCTTTTCAGTAATTGCAGATATCCACGAAAGTTTCTTTCAGCTCTAGATTCAAGCCAGTGGCTTTGCTCAGCCTCAATTTGTCCTCTATCATTGCTATCCTGATTGAATGATATCCTTCAACATCTAGGCATTTCAATCTCGGGTTGATGACTGGGTTCACATTAATGCTCGGAATTCATACCCCTGGGCCAAGTTAATGTGTAACATGGCATTGATGCAAACCGTACAGCCTTCATTCCCTCTGGTTCATCAAGGCCGAGAACCGCCACCAACGCCTCACAAGCCTAATCCGGTACTCAGCATCGAAGAAGGATGCATAGACAGCCCCATTTTTCATTCGGCAGAAAGCATGCAATTCAATGACCTATTTTATGCTTGTGGATGCGGTGGCTTCTGTCGGCAAGGGCGCCTGTTGGGAAGTCTTGGGCTGCCGTTTAGAGAGTGGTTGGGGAAGTACGTAGCCGCCAAACTTGTTCCTGGTGGTTTGGGTTTCCGGTTTAAGCAGGCTGTGTTGTGATACTGGCGCCGTTGAGAGTTTTCTAGACGTTGTGTCTCTCTGCTATGGACTAGTTAGAGACTCGAGTGACATCCCATCTTAGGGCCGGTCGTCCATGCTTAATACTTGGAAGAGTTGCGCACTAAGCTCGCGGAGAGGGTCGTAAGGCAGAGCCTGTTAGACGCTATTGCGATTACATTTCGAAATAACAATAGAGATAACATGTAAGAGATGGTGGCTTTTTTCGTTGTGTAACATCTCGGCTTGATATGGACCACACTTCCCACCAGTTGCCATTGACGGCTCTTTTGTTGCGGCACATAGCAAGAGGACATATGGCTGCTTGGACTTTGTGAGACGATTGGCCTCGGCTTGTTTAACTCGGTGTTTATATGTGATGAGTTGCAAGCCCAGCCAGCCAATCTCACCATGGATGCCGCCCAAATATGTGGGAATAGCGTCACCATCAACTCGATCAGCACCAAGATACTGCTGGGAACCCAGCTGGCGCAGCAATACCTTGTGTACCATGTGGTGATGTTGACATATTGCGAGGGACGTCAGGATTCTGTACATGGACAGAAAGATACATGAATAGGAAAGATAGAAGCTGCTGTCATTGGTTTCAATGCCAGTATGGCCATCTCCAGGACAAAAGGAACCCTGCGCATGAAGATAGGTGCAGATAAGCAAAAAGGACTGAGCCTAATCGGTCAAGTCCGTCGACTTTCACAAGCAATCGACGGATGGAGATTTTGCGATACGCCATCGACAGATATAAATCTCCTCTTACCACGGTGTCCTTGTCGTTCCTCAAGCTGAAGAGACATCTCATCTTGACGGCATCACTGCCACCGCGTGAGAGCATCACTTCACTTGATTGAATCCTCGTCTTGACGCCTTTGAGCAGCAACCATGCAGCTCAAAATCTTGGTCCTGGCTGCCCTACAGGGCTTCGCCGCTGCGCAGACCACCGTCTTTAGCTCACAGGTCTGCGTTACCTCGTCTGGGCGAATCTCTGTCAGTCCAATCCGTCGTACCACCATCACCTCGACTACTGGCTTGACCATTCGCACCACCGTCTGCCCAGCAGCTCGCACTACTACAAGAACTGTTACACCACCTTTTGTCACTGCCACGTCTACGGTGAGCGTCACCTCGTTCAGTACCGTTACTACCGTTCAGGTTACTGGTACTGACACGAGCTTCGTGACTGGCGATCCTGGTACGTTCCCCATGTCTCATATCTTTGGTCGTCTTGTTAACCGTGTTAGTCACTGTCTTCAACACCGTCACCGTGACGAGCACCGCCACGACTGGCAGCACCTCAACTGTCACCGAGACCACCACTTCAACGGTCACGCAGCCACCACCACCAGGCTTCACTAATCTCGCTGACGAGCCAGATTACGTTGCCAAGAAGAAGAAGAAGCGTTCCCTCGCAGGACGCATCCCACTCCTGAAGCGAACTCCATGCAGAAGAAGAAAGTCTAGAACGGGCTCTGGCTCTGGCTCTGGCTCTGGCTCTGATTCTGGATCTGACGCCGACTCCGGCTCCAACTCCAATCTCAACCCCATCCGAATCGCCCGGAGATCGTATCCCCAGACTGTTAGATGCATCAAGGTTGTCAAGACAGTGAGCGTCAGCACCGTCGTGCCCGCTACCTGCGTTCGAACCAGGTCTACCACCGTCACGCTTGCCACCAGCACCTCGACCGAGCTCACGACTACCACTGCAATTATCATCTCCACCGTTACGGTTCCAACTGCTACCGCCGTCACTGTCACCGTCAGCCCCACTGTCACAGGCCAAACTACCGTAACCGAGACGGCCACCACTACTACCACTGCTACAAGTATGCCATCCTCATCTCTATCCTCGATACTTTGGCAGCTAACTGACCATTCTTACTCTAGCCACGGTCACTGCGACTGCCCCAGCCCAGACTGTCTACGCTGCATGCGGCGCCCGTAACTTGGTCTCATCCGCCAACGGTGGCCACCAATTTTCGGCCATCAACATCAACACTCCTGGTGGTCCGAACCAGGTTTTCAGCAGGACTGCTAACTCGGCTTACGAATGTTGTGTAGCCTGCCTTCAAGCCACTAACTGTATTTTCTCGTACTACGACAACAGCGGCGGTTGCGATGTCGTTATTGGGGACACGTGCAACCCGCAGGATGCCATGGGAACTTCTTTCGAAACATCCGAGGATGGTAACTTGAACTATGTGCTCAGCAATGGACCTTGCGGCCGCGTTGCCAATGGTGGTGATGTATGATTTAGTTCACGTCGCGACGATAAGTGGTCGGGATTGGCTATAAATTCACTCGCCATTTGGACATTGCGTAGCAGATCAATGTTGCTGTTGCTACATACGCAAATCAAGGAAGAACATGGAGCAGATGCCATAGCTAATTTACAGAAAACCACTCCTCCAACCAAACCTGCACGAGACATCTCACTCTCGTAGCTACCTTCCGCGTGACAAAGGTAGATATTCCGTTCCAGGTTCTGATCCGCGCCGTTTGCGTTTATACACCCCAGGCAGAGAGTTTCTCCTGTCCCTTATCCGTAAACAGCAGCTTGCCAGTCATAAACCCAACACCGTAAATAAGAGGATACCGGCAATGCCACCACCAAAAGTGCTCATGCGCCCCAAACCAGCCAAAGACAAGATCCAGATTATAGCATAGGTCATTGCAGGCGCCCAACACCAGCAAGCTCATGATGGCGCAAAAGTGAACGGCCTTGGTTCCGTAATGCTTGTCGACGATGAAGGCATTGACAAGCCCACCCATGGCTCCTCCCATTCCGAGTGGACAGAAGAAGATTGTCCACATAAACCTAGGGAACATGTCTTTGAAGCCTGAGAAGACGAAGATGCTGATGATGAGCATCGTCACTTCGAATATGAAGGAGTTGAGCCAGAAGAGGAAGAAGGGGCGGAGGTAGAGTGTACGGCGCTTTTCAGCCACCTCCTTTGTCTCCTCGGAGGTGATGAGAACTTGGTACTGATGAGTTTGAGTCGACATGTTGTCAGTGGTGTTTGAGATTCTGAAGTGTTTGACTTGACATTCGGTGATGGAAGCAATGGTGTTGCGTCAGAAGAAACATTCCAAGCCGGAATAGCCGTTTATATAGAAACTATATGAACATGTATATGTCATTGCAACCCCGTGGGAAAGGCACACAGTGCAGATAGATCCGGGGGCGGGGGGTGAATACGGGAACCTGAGGACGGGGTTTCTATGAACCTCGGTGGCCCCACTTGTTGCCGGAGGTCCGAGCCTTAGTAGAGTAGCCTCTAATACGGACAATTGAATAGTGATATTCGGTGTATTCAGATTATGGTCGGGAATATTATCAAACAGCACCGAACTGATGTCGTACCGCATGTGAGCTGGTTCCGGCATTGATCTGAGTCCTCGCCCTCTTCCGAGGTACCGACGTGCCGACATCATGGATAGATCGAAAGCTTCAAGTGCATGAATACATGGAAGCGAGACGCAACAGAGATATTTTGACGGGCTAGAGTTCTGGCTATATGCAGTCAAGTTTCTACATGTTCGGTGTGGAACTAGGTCTATAGTAATTCATACGTGAAAGATAGCCCTACCGACCAACATCACCAGCACAGTGAGAAAGGTCGACAATTTTGAAGGAATCTTATCTGTACACTACGTGATCAAGAACTTGCAATTCAGACTTTGATGAGGAGCATAGTAGTAACACCGAACGTAGCATAATGCCGAGGTTCCTAGTAGAGCGACAGTAACTAATCTTCATCGGCTACTGTGCCCACCCTCCTTGACATCTTGACATAACTGCCGCGCAGGGCAACGACTATTCTCATTGACTGAACTCAGAGAGCTACATGTCAAAGTCCGACGGAGTTTTCTAAATGCGGGGGAACGTGGAGTTGACGATCACTCGGTTCATTCATCATTGCCCGATGCGGAGGCCTTGGAGAAGTTGATTATTGATATAAGCCAGCATCGTATCCCCCCTGGGAAACTCGTTGGTCGTCAAGTTTCATCAAAAAAATTGCTACCATCAAGAACTGCCAAATAATCAACATGCCACGGTACACCAGCCCATTTGATGGAGCCCAGCTCTTCTATCGCGATTTTGTTCCAACAAAGAACCCTCCTCCCTTCAATGTTGCTGACGGCGCAGAAGTAGGCGGAAAGCCGGCTCTAGTCTTCCTCCACCAATGGCCTCTGTCATCTCGAATGTACGATCCTCTGCTGGTCAGCCTTTGCGAAAGCCATCGATTCCGCTGCATCGCGATTGATAGGCGAGGCTTCGGTCAGAGTGACTGGTCTGGGCCAGAGCACAACGGGGACATTGACTACAGTGTGCTGGCCTGTGACGTCGTTGCATTGCTGGAAAAGATCAAGCCAGGGCCTTTCATCTTCATCGCCGCAAGTATGGGCACCGGAGAGACTGTCCTTGCGCATGGCCTCAGTGAGTATGTCAGATATAATTGCAAGGTATGTTAGGCGTCTTAGTACCGGCCGCGCATCAGGGCTGTTTAATAACATTAGCAGGGTTACATCTGGATCAGCACTTCCCTCCCTCTTCCCGTTGCCTCACCGAGCTTTCCAGATGGTCCACCTAGAGCGCTATGGGATCATGTTCTCGGCTCACTTAGGACTCACCGGTCCCAATTCGTTTCGAGCAACTTCCGCGGCCCACTAGGAGTCGGAGCGGCTGGAGAGGTTTCAGACAAGGATATTGAGATGTTTGAGCGGATCTTTGACGCCGCAGACGCTCTAGCTATTGAGCGAGCGGCCCAAATATTTACTTCCGAAGACTTCTCGCAAGAGCTGGCTGAGTTCGGCAAGGCCAAATCCGGTGAGTTGTTGCTTATTCATGGAGGTGCTGACGGAGGAGTTCCCCTGGCCGCGAGCGCACATCGAATCCAGCAACTCATACCGGATGCAAGATTGGCCGTCTACGATGACGGCGGGCATGGTGCGTATCATGAATCTCGTCCCGGCGGATACTTCGCTTACACATCTAGTGCTTGTACTGTCACATGTGGAAAAACTGCTGGTGCCTTTGTCCGTTGATAAGATACTTAGTTCTCTGTCTTTAGTATGTTTAGTCACTATCCCACCTATACACTACTCGCTCCCTCATTACATCCCGTGAGCATGTCATTGTCTCAGCGCCAAACGACATTGTGAGTTATTTCACATATGAAGAACTTGGATGCGGAAGAGGCAATCAATAAATGGATATCCTATGATTTTGTGTTCATTTTGGATTTAAAAATCAAACCCACCAGTTGCTTTGACCAAACTTGCCGAATGTTGATGATGTTTCAGGCCATACTGAGCAATCGGCTACCCTACACTGACGCACCCGGGAAGTGCGGAAGAAGTGGGGCCGCGAACGGAGGGGCAACAAGCTGCAGGACCCACTTGGCTGGTCGACAAGGTCGTCTCTCCGTTGCCCCGCGGTGTGGGACCGGCCACTTCTTTGGCCACTGATTGGTCAACTGGTCCGACGCTTCCTTTAGTTGAACCCCGGGCAAGCTCGGGGCCACCATAATCGGGATGACTTGGTCCACTGGCACCATGATTATCATTTCAGACAAAGTCACTGCCAAGGGTGCCCGCTCGTTATGGATTGGCTAGGGGACATGCAAATTTCTACCCCCGAATGGTCTAGTTGGATCGTCGCCCGGCCGAATCATGGATGCAGCTCGGGCTGAAACAACGAACCAGCCGGCGGGGGGTTTTCTTTACGAAGGCGGGGCTTCAGCTAAGGGAATACCTGCAGTATCTATATCACATTCATTTCACTTGTTTATGCTGCTCATCTCGGACCTAGCATCTTACAACTGATACTGGCTACACAACTCCCCTCACACTTGCGCGCAACATGGCCTCGACATGTATGTCCCGGAGCCCACAACCGCCCCTACGGCTTCAACGCCAACGCTAATATCTTGTTCAATAGCGCTCAAGCAAGAGATCAAAGACCGGCTGTGTCTCAAGGCTGACTTACCTTCGACTCATCCGACCTCATCTGCTTGGCAAGAGCCGCCTGCCTCAATCGCTACTATTCAGTCTGAGACACTTCCGTCTGTAACAGACATCGTGATCATCGGCTCTGGCATTACCGGTACAAGTGTTGCTCACACCTTGCTCAACCATCATCAAGCTTCCAACCTGCGAGTTACAATCTTGGAGGCTCGCAATGCTTGTAGCGGGGCTACGGGTCGTAATGGCGGCCATCTCATCTCGGATACCTGCGGCCATTTTGAGCACCTAGTTGCTTCTTTGGGCACTGAAGAAGCCGTCAAAATCCTGCGATTTTCCGAGGCCAACATTATAGAGCTCAAGGCTTTGACCAACCAGCTGAGTGAGCGAGAAAAGGAAGCCGTGGAATTCCGCGAAGTCATCTCCAGCAGTACTATCGCCGACAAGCCGATCGTGGACAGCCTGAGACGCTCTTTGAGGCTATTGCAGGAGGCAGCGAACAAGACGACACTGGGGTACAGAGTTGTGGAAGATACAGAGACCATCCGTGTGAGTGATCTGACTGGAAATATGCCAGGCAGTGGAGATACAGGCTAATACAATCTGTGCCCAGAATAAGTACAAGTACCGCGACGGACTTGCTGTTTTTGAGCAAGAGGGAGCCGGTGCTCTATGGCCCTACCGGCTCATCACAATTCTCCAGAAACATCTGCTGGATACTCATGGAAGTCACTTCAGCTTGGAGACCAACACCCCCGTTGTTTCGATATCTCGTGACGAGAATGCATCTCAAAATGAGCCCGAGTATGTGCTAAAAACACCAAGAGGCGCGATTAGAGCACGCAAGGTCATTCATTGCACCAACGGATATTCTTCCCATTTGTTGCCGAGCCTGGCGGGAAGCCTTTATCCCCTTAGAGGAACGGTTTCGGTCCAAGACCCGGGATCCTCATTCCCCAGGCTTGGTGACAAGTATTCGTGGACCAAGATCCACACCGGCGGGTACGATCCCAAAACCAGACGCTTCACCACTGGCCTATATTATGCTCAGCAGAACGCAAAGACTGGAGAGATTGTCATTGGAGGGGAAAGCCAAGAGATTGAAAACCTCCTGACGAGTGATGACTCCCAGGTCGCAACTTCAGCTAGAGACCATATCTCATCCATCGTCCCGAGGATCTTCCTCGACGCGGATGATGCCAAGACTAAAAAGGTCTGGTCTGGAATCATGGGGTTTACTGCAGATAATCTACCTATGATAGGGAATCTGAGCCGTGAAACAACCGGGAGGACAGGCAGCGATGAGTGGATTGCAGCAGGTTTCAACGGTCATGGTATGGATAAGTGCTGGCTGAGCGGGCAAGCAGTGGCAAGGATGGCGCTTGGTGAGGACGTGCCGTCTTGGCTACCGGAATCGTTCCTCATCAGTGAGGAGAGATTAAAGGCATGCACAATAGATGCTGCTGCTGCTGGAATGATGAGCCTGTTTACTGATGAGTTGTAGAAGCTGTGAGCAGCTTATGAGATCTACCAAGTAGCCTTTTCGCTGTCACTCTTCTTTCCATAGTGCCTTTTTCTACAATTAATGGCATGATCCACCCAGCAACTCTGATCTTAAAGGAATAGATGTGAAGACGTAGTACTAGCAACTTGACGAGCCAGTGGCCTATCCTTAGGAATAAACGCACTGCCATTGACAATGCGTTCTTTATTGAAGTTGAAGCCCGGTCCTTGATGGGCTAAATGAGCTAGATGACCGTACTGCCCCTAACTTGCTGTCAATATCCAGCATCCCATGCCACAAATATGCAATCCTCTCAAATGGCTGAGGCAAGTGGATCGGATCAACCATCTTCAGCTCTTCCCCGCCTTGAAAGCAAGTGACACTAGCTAACCAGACGTGGAGAGATCTTGGCTCGTCCCAAATGCAACCCTGACCCCGCAGAGCCGGCCGATTTCAGGTCGACTCAGCCATCCACCACACAAATTGGCCGGCTTTCTTGACGCTATGAGAGAATAGACCGGTTCATCTGCCGCCGGCGCAATCCCTCGGATTGAGGAGGCCGATACTTGGCAATATCACCATGAATAAATACTGTGAGGCTATCCTGTCCATTCTCAGTAATGAAAAGCGTCCCTCGATAAAAACACTGCGATCTCATCAATTCGGTATCTCAACGCAACTACAGTCATGACTATCAACTCCGCACCCGCAGCGTGGGAGACTCAAGCCGCAGAAAAGCGCGCCTGTTGTGCTGATGCCATCCCAAAGGCTTGGCGCCTCCACTCTAACCTCCTGGACACTCTCAAGACACCTCTAGAGACGAACAAAAACGACCTTGTCTCGCTCGACATCCCTCGCCGTTCCGGCATTCTTAGCGAGTTGGAGCTTGACATTACTGAGTCCTACAATGTCAGCGCCTTGTTGGCTAAGCTGGCTGATGGAACCTTGTCCGCTGTGCAGGTAGTCACTGCGTTTTCCAAGAGAGCAGCCATCGCTCAGCAATTGGTGTGCCCGCCTCTCCAAGACGCTCAGTACTGTGCAATGTGCTTACTTGGATAGACCAATTGCCTTACCGAAACGTTTTTCGATCAAGCTGAATCACGCGCTCAGCAGCTCGACCAGCTGCGACAAGACGGTAAACTTGCCGGTCCTCTTCACGGTCTGCCCGTCAGTCTCAAAGATACCTTCCATATCGTTGGTACCCAAGCCACTATCGGTCTGGTTGCCTATCTCAATGAGTTTTCCAAGACCAATTCTCCTCTTGTTGAGATCCTGCTCTCTTTGGGTGCAGTCCCATTCGTCAAGACCAATGTCCCACAGACCATGATGGTGAGTGATGACAAGACACAGAGTCGAATCCAAGTAATTCTAACAAAATCCAGACGGCGGATTCCCACAATAACGTGTTTGGCCGTACTTTGAATCCGAGAAACACAGCTCTTGGAGCAGGCGGCTCAAGCGGTGGCGAGGGCGCGTTGGTTGCATTTAGAGGGTCGCCCATCGGAGTTGGGACTGACATTGCAGGTATGTTTCTCGACATTCCCATTCTCGAGTGCACCAGGTCCTTACACATGGCATAGGATCTATCCGAATACCCTCCCTTTGCTGCGGCACCTACGGCTTTAAACCGACAGCGGGGCGTATCCCATATGGTGGCCAAAGGGGCTGCAGCAATCCCGGTCTCAAGTTCATTCTCGCCTGCGCTGGTCCCTTGGCCAATGACATGCAGAGTCTCGACATTTTCACCAAGGCTATTATAGACAGTCGACCAGCTGATCTTGACTCGACGGCAATCGATGTCCCCTGGAGGAGCATTCCTGCTTTTTCGGGAAAGAAGCTAAGGCTGGGGGTTCTCCCTGAGGATCCATCCTATCCTGTGCACCCACCTATCAGAAATGCCATCTCCCAAGCTGTAGCTAAGTTGCGGGCCGAAGGACATATCCTCGTCGACTTGGACGTTAAAGAGTGCCTTATTGACGGCATCAACGATGTCGCCTGGGGCACCTTTGCACTTGACAAAACAGCCAGCCGTATCGTTACCGACGCAGGAGAGCCGTGTATCCCATCGAGACAGAGAATCGTTGACGAATTGAAGAGATTGAAGTCAGATTACTTGCCAGATCTGACTGGACTTGACGACTTGGAAAAGCTGGCGACACTCAACATCAAGAAGGCCGCGGCCGTTGAAGGCTGGCGGAAGATCTGGCAAACCCACCATCTCGACGCAGTTATTGGACCATCCGCCCAGAATACGGCGGTGCAGCATGACCTGTACGGGGTCCCGCCATATACCTGTTTCCTCAACGTATTGAACGTGAGTCATGGCTGCATTTCCGAAGTGATTTTTTGTACTGACGCTTTGTAGTATCCAGCTTGCGTGATTCCATTTGAGAGCGCAAAGCCTGTCCCTGGCGAAGTCTTCAGACTAAACCCTGACCAGGCGGCCCCCCCTTGTGCGTCCCTTCTTCCAGAAACTCTTTATGATGCTAACGAGAACAGATGATGCTGAATTGACCGAGGGAGCGCCATGTTCCATTCAAGTCTTCACCAGTTCAATGCGGGACGAGGAATGTCTTGCCATTTCTTCCATCATCGACAATATCCTGAATTGATAGACAGCATGACTAGTTGAAAGTCTCATGTCTCAATTATACAGCTGAATCATGTCCCTAATATTGTACCAAGATACCACTTGCACCTCATCCACGAGCTCCCAAAACTTCGATACACGGCTCTGCACATACTGCGAAAAGTCTAGAGAATAGCCCACCAAGCCCGGTATCTTTGAGAGCCACATTTTCCTGTCTGCTTGCTCTTTGATCTCAAAACATGCCGCTAGTAATGGCAGTGCGATGGATAAGATGCTGTGGTTGGTTGCGGCTCGTGTCAAGTCGAGTTGTGTAAGGATGGCCGTAGCTAAGGCTAGTGCTGGACTGTTGTTTGTACCAAAAGGATACCGTAGTCGATGGAGCAGAAGGAGGGCTCCTAACCTGACCACTTGGGCCTGACAGAGCATATGAGAGACCTCATTTGTCGTGAAGCGAGTGGCAAAGCCTTCTGGGATGTGCGGTTGCCAGGCCGTCACCGTCAGCTCGATGCGATCAACAGCTTCCAATATGTCGTGCAGATCTTGATGGTCTGCATGTGAGAGAGCATTGTTGAGCTCACAAATGTCGTACAAGCTAGGAAGCATCGGACAGAAGAGACCCGTGTATCGATCGACGTAGTCCTCAGCTCCAGGCCGGCAGCGGAACCTCAACGTGGGCACCGCCCCTTGCATCAGACAGTCGATTATCTCTGGTAGTATGAGGCACGGAACAAATACGAGATCATCTGGTTCCAGGTCCTCGTTTGACTCGTACATGTCCTTGATCAAGCTGAGGGTCTGCCTGCATATTGGTGACGAATCCGGTGATGACGATCGGTAGTGGGTGAAGGATATGATGAGGGCGCCTAGTGCTAGACACTCAGAGACGCCATGGCTATTGCGGACCTTGTACTCGCGCAAATTCCTGATAGCCGATGACGCGTGCTTGTACTGCACTTCGGTATTGCGTTGAGCCAGTGCCGAGTCGTGGTTGAAGGCGAGAGCCAAGGCAAGAAATGCATCCTTCAATGTGTGTCGCGAGACAACAAAATGGGAGATGAGAAGTCCACGATGACGCTCTTTAAAAGTTGGGCCTATCAGGAAAACGTTCAATGCGGCATCGCCAAACAGAATGTCCTGGAGGAGGCGTTGATCCGAGTATGTGAGGTCATTGAACAGAGGGAGACACCGAGGAATTACAGGACCCAAGGTGGAATATGCAGATCCGAGGCCTTTCCCTTGGATTGGTAAGGTGTCGCGAGGGAGCGGTGCCCTCGTCAGTGATGTGGCATAACGACGTGGGCGGCCTGGCTTGCGGGCAGGTCGATCAACAAGGCACTCAAAGCCAAGACGATGGCAGCGAGCACATGCACCCTGGTCCTGCCGCCAGTGGCATCGCTCTTTGAGCGAATGACAGCGGTCACAGGCGCGACGGGATGCGACAGGAGGCATTGTAAGTGTGTGTTGGAGAGATGATAACGAGTTTTCTGGCAGCTGCTCGTTTTCTTGGGCTTGTAGAGATAAGGGAGATGCCCGCTAAGACGAGGACGCTTGTTTCCCCGCAATCCATCGCCAGCCGCTTTTCTTCTTTCGGTACGCTTATCTTTTGGTCCGGGGAACTCGGCATGTGGACACGGCCAACTCCCGGACCCCCATTGCGAAGTCGGCTTGCCTTAAGTCGTGGGACTTTAACAATTGATTCATCACAATGAGGGCTTGAGACGCTCATTATAATCTCTTTTCTAGTACCTAAAAATGTACTGTTCAACATCTAAGGAAGAGATCTAACCTCATGCACCAAAGCCCTTGCGCCTTGGTTAATTCTTAAACCTCACAGTTCCAAACCCACATTGACATGAACCGCCTTAACCTGCATGTACCCCTCCAGACCAGCTTCACCGAGCTCTCTCCCAACCCCGCTTTGTTTCATCCCCCCAAACGGAACCCGAAAGTCCGAGTCCGTGGACGAATTCACCCACACCATACCGGCGTCGAGCCGCGTCGAGACCCTATGCGACCGCTGCATGTCTCGCGTAAAGACAGACGCCGCCAAGCCAAACTCACTGTCATTTGCCATGTTGATGGCTTCTTCTTCTTCCTCAAACGGCGAAATGACCACTACAGGCCCGAAAATTTCCTCACGGAAGATCTTCATGCTTGAAGAGACGTCGGAGAAGACGGTGGGCTGCATAAAAAACCCCTTCGCCCCCCATTTGCCTCCCCCAGTCTCCAGCGTGGCACCCTCTTCGACTGCACCTTTGGTGTAAGACAGGATCTTTTCCAGGTGTGCCTTGGTGATCTGAGGTCCCTGAAAGGTGTCCTCAGCAAAGGGATTTCCTATCTTATGAGCTTCGACAAGCTCAACAAATCTCTTGATGAACTGCTTGTACACTCCTGACTGAACCAACAGTCTGGAGTTTGCTGTGCAGATCTGTCCTTGGTTGCTCATGATTCCGCAGTGCGCCCACTTCGCTGCTTGTTCAATGTCGGCATCGTTGAACACAAGAAGAGGTGACTTGCCACCTGTCTCGAGAGTGACCTTTTTCAACGTGGCCCCTGCCGTCTGTTGGATGAGCCGACCTGTGATGGTTGACCCAGTGAATGCAATCTTGGCAACGTTGGGATGGGACACAAGCGCAGTTCCGGCAGTCCTTCCATATCCATTGACGATATTAACAACCCCAGGCGGGAATCCAGCGCGAACAACCAGATCTGCCACATATAGCAAAGAAAGAGGCGTTTGCTCGGCTGGCTTCAACACAATCGTGTTTCCCGTCGCAAGAGCTGGACCTAGCTTCCACGCCGCCATCAACACGGGATAGTTCCAGGGGATTATCTGACCACAGACCCCAATCGGCTGCTTGACAGTGTAAGCAAACTTTTTGGAATGTGTCGGAATCGTTTGGCCGTGAAGCTTGTCAGCCCAGCCGGCGTAGTAACGGATACAACCGATGGCGGCAGGAAGTTCGAAGTTGAGGACCGAAGTGTATGGCTTCCCGGCGTTCCAAGACTCCAGCGTCGCTAGAACCTCTTGGTTCTGTTCCATGAGGTCTGCAAGCCTTGTCATCATCGATCCTCTCTCGGTGCCCGAGATGTCGCGCCATGACGGGTTATTAAGGGCTCGCTGGGCTGCTTTGACAGCGCGATCGATATCGTCCGCATTTGCCGCATCGACTTGACATATTTCTTCTTCGGTACTATCTCGAGTTAGTTTACAGGCACTTTCATGCGCGTCCCTCTATTCTCGATGAGTTACTGACGTGGGATCGATAGGTTTCAAGCTCTCGCCTCCAGTTGACGGGACGAACTTGTTATCAATAAACAGCCCCCGGGTGAGAGATATCTGCCGGCCATTGGGCGCTCTAAGATCCAGCTGCAGACTTGGTTCGGGCATTTCAACAGATGTCTCGTATGGTTGGGGACAATCGGCGAGGCTGCAAATGGGAAGACTAGATGCTCTCTCCAATTGGGCGACTGTAATAGCGATAAGTACCTATCTATCCTATGAAGTGTGCATACCATTTATCAAGCGTATCTTGTCTGGGTAGGCTCTTCTCCTGTTCCCGACCGTTTACCGGCACCACAATATGAGCCCTTCTTGGATGGGAGCCGCGGCTCGACTTGCCTAATTATGCCTAGTCCTATCTGCAAGCTATCGATGGCTGGTATCGATGTCCGCGAAAGTGGGTCTGACCGGAGGGTTAACCGGCGAGTTTTGACGTCAGAGAAATCCATTAGACTATTCCACGATACGCTATCTTTGGCAGAGGACTCATGTTAGTTATTGACTCTTGACCCATCACATTTATCCATTATATTCCCGGACGCTAAGTATGTTTCTCAGCCGGGGTCAAAAACGCTGTGTCTTTGTCCCGACCCTCTCCGCTTTTCCCCAGGCCCCAGTTCATCCGGGTCACTTCGCCGGGGCACCTGTTATCAGAAAGTCTTGCACAGGCAAGCGGAACTACAGCTGTCCCACTGCCGGCATGAATGCTGAAACCTCCGGCTCGAAGAACAACCACTCGTCAGCCGACATTTATACGCCGATCATTTCGACCTCCCATCACGGATACATCATCACGAAGGGCTGGCGGAGCCTGCAGGCCCGGGGTGTTTCTGACAGCATTGGTACTATGTGTATGACAACATGGCGCGTCTATCGCTTTGCCAAGTATGCACTTTGGTGTGGCAATCCGAATTAGGTCAGTTGCCCACCCCTGATGCTTGATAGAGTGGCCTACCTCTTGGGAAAAAAAGTTACAGGTTCGTGACTTCCAAACATCAGTGGAATGTTCTACCAAGTGATTATGACAGACTCATGGGCAGAGATATGACAACGGCATGGACTACGAAACACTGCAACGTGATGGTGAGAAGTATTAATCCACTTGGATATCTGCGCCAGGATCACCGAGACATTGGAGACGATACGGACCGAACGGCGTCTTAATCCAGCACCGGAAGACAAAATTTGGTACGCTTGCCTTCCTGCCAGCCGAGCTTGGGCTCAAGGGTATCCATCCATGCATGACTGGTCGGCCAAGACGGCCGTGATGCCAAAGAGATCACCGCCGCCCTTAATGTCGACTGTGTTCATTACAGCGCCACTGCGATTGATGAACAGGGTCGAAACATCAGCATCGCTCGCATCTTCACCCAGATCCGAGCGTGGGTCAATGGCCACTGTGAGAAAGGGGAGCTTAAATGCGAGCTATCAGGCTGATGCATACCGCGTATAGGACTTAAGGTAACTGTGGCAAAGGAATAAAGCAGCAGGGTTGGTGGTGACCATGCTTTGCCAGGAAACATAAGGATGTCAACTATCGGCAGGATGGCCATATATTTCTTCAATTTCAAGACAGCGGCTTTCATAACAAGAGACGCTTTCTATTCTCAGTCTTTGGCTGAGCAGTAATGAGCTGGGTTTTACCTTGTTCGATTGTGGCTGGTATGTAGCCAACCAGAAAGTGTCAGCTTCGACAGGGGGAGGGACAATTCATCGGATAGGATGAGTCTGGACTACCTTAGTCATCCATATGTACGTTTAGTTACCCCGCTCCTCGGGCATGAAGTGGCGTTGAAAGATACACACCCTACTACTTTCAACATATGCAAGTTGTTTACTGCAACTAACCCTCTCTCAAAATCTGAGCTATCGCCTCAACGGTTGCTCCATATCTCATCAACAGCATAGCTACCGACGAAACGGCCAAGCTTGCTGTCCTCATAGATGCAGACAACGCGACGCCCAGAGCGGCTAACCAGGTGCTCGCAGAGATCGCCAAGTACGGCACCGCCTTTGTCAAGAGAGCCTATGGCGATTGGACCGGCCCAGGCCTTAAAAGTTGGAAGGACCATCTGCTCGACAACTCAATCCAGCCGATTCAGCAGTTTTCCTACACCCAGGGCAAGAATTCAACCGACTCAGCCATGATCATCGACGCCATGGATCTTTTGTATTCCAACAGGTTTGATGGTTTCTGTCTCGTCTCGAGCGACAGCGACTTTACTCGGCTTGCCTCCCGAATACGTGAGTCTGGTTTGGTCGTGTACGGATTTGGGGAAAGGAAGACTCCCATGTCGCTTGTCAGGGCTTGCGACAAATTCATCTACATTGAGAACCTCACACCAACGACAACGACGGAACCAACGACAACAACCGCGGCCGAAGCACCGAAGGTAGCAACACGAGCCGGTGTTGACGAACAAGTCAAGAAGATACTGCGAGAGGCGCAGAGGCGATATCGGATGAAGAAGGATGGGCCGGCCTCGCCGCTGTTGGCAACCTTGTCACAAAGCGGCACCCCAGCTTTGACCATCGCACATATGGGTTTTTCAAACTCAATGAACTCATTGCTGCCACAGGCATGTTTGAGATTGTTCGTCGTATCCCCGGCGAGGGAAAGCCAGCGGTTGTCTATTTGCGAGTAAAGAAGGGCGTTTAGAGTGGTTTTGCGGAAGATCGCGATGGAGATACACATTGACTTTGGAATGGTAGAAAGCGATGTCTTCTTAGCTACGCTTAAGAATGTATCTTTTGATTGACACGGAGTTTATCATCCTTTGCCGATAATGGAGTACAATTGACCTGAAAGCTCATCTGAATTGACAAAATTTCCACGAGTTGAGCCTGGTGTGCAGACTTGAAACAACTTGTCTTATATATTGGTTCATGGAAGATAAGTCACGGTGGTATATTCCCTATTCTGATGCAGGAAAATCACACTAGCGCCTAGGATAGAGCGGCGATGTGTTGTTGAGACCGAAACCTCTAATACAGCCCCGCAACGACCATACCTGCCACCACGCCGACCAAACCAAGCGAGCCTGTCTGTCGAGAGCCTGGAGAGTCGCCCTCTGTAGTGGTCGCTACGCTCTGTGCGCTAGTTCTTGTACTGGTTTCCTCGGCCTGTGCGCTGGTTTCTTCGCTCACTTCAGCACCCTTACTCGTAGTTTCAGTCTTGCCCTTGTCCTTGTCATCATCTTGGGTGATTGCCGCCGCAAGCTTGCTGCACACATTCGTTCCAACAGGCACAATATCTTCCACCAGACTTTCCTTGCTGCAAGCAGTCCAAATCTCCCTGTACCCTGGGATGTTCTTGCTCTGCCAGCTCGTCCAACTTGATGCCCACTCTGAGAAGTCCTCAGCTACAGAGCCAGTGACAACTGGTAGTTGACAAGGATCCTGAGTGTTGTGATACTCCCCGATTGCAAAGGAGACAGCGAGTTCAGAGAGAGCCATGTCTGGCACGGGTGCACCTGTCATCTTGGCTACGACAGACGACAATACCCGTTGGCATGGGGTTTGGTAAGGCGAAATGGGCCCTGAGGGGCGCATCGAGGTGGTTGGGGTTTGCGCAGCGACCAGGAGGAGGCCATTGGCGATGATAAACAAGATTTGAGTGATGTACATGGTGGGTTTGCAGAACTGAGACAGATGATGAGTTTAACGATATCTTCAGTGGGCAAATGTCTCGGGTTTTATCTAACGCTGGGTCCTCGTTGCCTCTCGGCCATCACTTGATAAGGTATCGTGTAGAATCAAGGCGCAAGCCCCGTGTTCAATATCACAACATGGACACAAACTCGTCAATCGGGCAAAATGATGCGCTAGGCATTTTGATAATGTTGCCAATATTTCCTAACAGGTCGAGACTCTTTCATCGGCTAATCAGCAGACCCTTGCCGTGGGGGCGCAGCAATCTCGACGTGCATTGCTAAGCCCCATTCTCAGTTGAAAAGAGATCTGACAGCCCACGATGGTTCGATTGATAAGCTAAAATGTTTCTTCTGCCTTACCAATGTGCTGGGCGGCATCTTGCTTAATTTGGGGGAAGGGGGCGGTGCTTCGAAAAGGCTGCCGGCGAGCATTTCGGGACAGAATTTGTGCTGGTTCTGGTAATCACCGAGAAGAAGAGAGAACAAGACTAATGATTTCTCATCATGTGCAAATTACAGTTGCAAGAAATTTCCAATGCCAGGGATCCTTCAAGGGCTCAAGGAAAGCGTGGGCTCTACCCTCGACACGAATGGCCAAGTCGCGAGGTGATATCAGTGGAGGCCGTTGCCTAGAGCTGCCCTGTTCACGGGAAAGGCAAGCCAGGGCTAAATTAGACATCAATCGAGTTGATTCTACATAGTACTCCTCAAGACCGTCCTATCAATGATATTGCACACAGTCCAGGGCGCAACGAGTGATTCTTCACGCTATTCTGGGGGCGTGGAGAGAGTTCCGGCATTTGCAGTCATCACTGTAAACTTCACCAAAGTTAAACCCCTTCTCTGCCATCACAGGCTGACCCCAACCAACCTTATATAGTTATTAAGCCGAACTGGAGTTTCTAGAAGTGTTGGGTACGGACGAGTAATTCCTAGTACGAGTTTCCTGTAGCATTCAATGCAAGTCCCCCCGGCGCGAGCCCCCTCAACTTTTGTTTGACCAAATCATCCCTAACGTGCCGTCGAGACACCTCACATTGTTTCCAGATATTTACAACTCAGAACTCAAAAAGCCATACGTTATGCATTTCCAAACACTCCTCCCGGCGATACTTGCCCTGACAAGCGCAACTATGACCCTCACCAGCCCATGCCGCAAGAAGGATAGAAAGGACAGAATGGACAAGCCTGAACCATTCAATCTCCCCAATGACTGTGGTGAAGATGCATGGTGGGACGAGGAGAGGCTCAACTGCCAATGCAAAGACAAGGGCGCCAAATGGAACGCAACAAAGAAGCGGTGTGACTGCCTCAATCCAGACACCGAATGGATCAAGAGTCTGTCGACATGCAAATGTCGCAACCGTCGGAAGGAGTTAAATAAGAAGGGGGAATGCGTGTGCATCACCGACCCCATGTCACTTTGGGTCCAGGACTTTGGACGACAGGATGATTGTCCGGTGGGTGACCATGTACTCTTTCAAGATGAGAGATGGCAACGAGTTGGAGATTTCAACATGCCAACAGAGGGTGATGGAAAATAATGAATGCTGACATAGAAGCAGAAGCCTCAATATGACCCCGATAGACGTTATTACGACTTTCCTTCCAGTATGTGTTGAAAGCAGAATTCATATTACCATAGCTAATGTCCTTCCCAGAGCCGACACCATGGGCGAAAATGAAGGAGGAGGGAGAAGACTCAGCTCCAGGGTCCCATTAGGTCTCTGATCAGAGCGGAGTTAATGACAAACTCTTTGTGCGAAAAAAGGGCGTGGCGTTGATGAACCTTCAAACCATCTAGACAAAGCCTTCTCGCTGAGTTCTAGTTATGTTTTCGTAGCAATTAAGAATAATTAGAACTTTCCGGTCACGTTTTACCTTGTTCTCGATTTCATTGTCATGTTCAGGAATTGATGTCCTCTAGTTCACTCCCCACATCTGACTCCAACCCAAATTAGGAGCCCTGCCATTACGGGCTATGATATTGCCACTTGTGAGGACTTCAGTGTTGCCTAGGTTCCTTCTTGCATGATGGGAAAAGTTAGATACCTTGTCATGTGAGAACCTCAACGCGAACTGTTAGATATAAAATCAGGTGGCCTCCCCCAATTCGAACACAGCCTTTTACAAATCCGTCACTTCAAATATTTCGCGAGATAAATCTCGCTTCAGCCTCAATAATCCAGCACCAGCAATCTTTTACACTACATTATCAAAATGGCGCCATCCACGTTTCACCTTTTTCCCATTCTCCCACCTGAGCTTCGGCTGGCCATTTGGGAACAGGCAATCCGCCCAACCAACGAGAAACATGGCTTGCACCACTTTGCCATCATAAGGCAAGAAGATGGCAATCAGGAAGACTTCGGACTACAGCACCCTCACTCAGCATGGCGGCCTCAGCACACAGCCATCGTCCCCACTCATAACAACAAATCTGTCTACCTTTGGGATGCGGGACTTTGGACGGCATGCGTCGAGTCGAGAGACGTTATAATGAAGTACTTCCGAATTCGCCAGTGGGAGATGAGTCGGCGTCAGCGAGAACTGATGCCTGCCATTGACCTTTTGAAGGACAAGCTGCGTCGAGGGGAACGCTTCGACTACTCAGCCAAGACGACAGCTCGACGAGGGCATGAGGGCTGGGAACTCATAGTCCAGCCAGTCATGGACATGTTTTGTTTCAAAAGCAAAGACTGGCAATTCGCTCGGATTTGGCAACAGTGGGCAGACTTCTTTGTCGACATGCCATTTACGACCTTCTTGTCTGGCCACGTACCGATAAGAAACATGGCCCTCGAGTTTGACCCGAGTTGGAACCTCGACTTTCCTCAAAACATGTCTGACTTGATGGAGGAATCTTCTGCCAGAGGCTTTATCGCAGATACCATGTTTACTTTGGCCCATGACCATCGGGCTTATAATGAGTCCATGTACCTCGAGGTCTGGATTATTGATCATGGCGCTGTCTGGTCCTCAGAAAAAGGCAGAGACTGTACTCCGGTCTTTTACGATTACGACCAAGGTTTTGTGGAGGTAAAGCCCGGACAGGTGGAGTTTTCCGGGTACGACAATACGGCGGCGTACTTTCTTGACCTGCTCTCTGGTCTTGGTGATGATGCATTTGCAGAAACTTCTGCGGATCAATCATGGATTCGGTCTGGGGGTTGGACGAAGGGTCACATCAGGATGCTTGCTTGTGCAGGGACGCAACGGGACAAGTGCAATGTTTGGTGATAAAAGTATTAGAATAAATGAAGTTAAAGAGTTGCATGATTATTCTGCATGATATCTGTTGTATGAGGTATGAGCAGTGAGTAATGGGGTTGACCTCGGGGCATGACCCCAGGACGCCATCAGACCAGCTTCTATTCCAAGCACTGACGAGCACCGGCATTCCATAAGTCTAAAATCTCAAACTCGGGAATTCTTCACTGAATAGACTCGTAACGTCGAATTCGACCAAATATTCAACTGGTGTTTCGATCTGGGTCTGTCAGCGTAATGCAGAGGTCAGGATGGTCACGAGAACTCACTCCAGCGTCATCATCAAGCCAGACCTCGACTCAACTCTAGGATCAGAGTTCCCTGTCAACAATCTAGGTGAAATAGAGCTCAGATCTGAGAGTGACGTCGTGTCGTTCAGTGCCCTCAGAGCTCTCAGTCCCTGCCAACGTCGCCGGTTCTCAACAGTTGATTGGCTTCCGTAGCTCAGTTGGTTAGAGCGTCGTACTAATACTTCATCCGAGTGTTCTGTAATGCGAAGGCCTCTGGTTCAAGCCCAGGCGGAAGCATACTTATATAGGGTTCTGTATACAAGTATCCAAGTTTTCTTTTTAAGGATATTCTCTTATATTTTTTGCTAAATTCGTATTTTATGATCCTTAGGTAAAGAATAGCCCACCCTCGTGGGCAAACTTGTTAAACTCGGGTTATATCTCAGGTTCAAGCCCTGGCGGGAGCATTGCTCTCATACGCCCATCAGCTTTCTTTTTGAATTTTTTGTGATTTTTTTAATATTGTTTTGGTCTGGGATGATGTTGATGGTGGTGTTGTGTGGTCTTGGTGGTTTGCTGAGTGCATCTTGCTTACGTGATTGCCGTTGTTAGGTCAGAAGCCCACGTGACCTTGCCTCAGTAGGCATCTCTACAGCTGAGGAAGGAAGGAAGCGACACTCTACATAAGCTCTTCCAAGTGATATTTGTACCTCTTGAGGCAGATTCCTGTCTTCAAAATGGATATTTAGCTAGCAGTTTGACTTGTGACATACTTTCTGACTCGGTCAATATTCACGACACTAGCAGCTAACAATTCCCTACCAAGTGATGACTCAACCACGATTCATCGTCTGAGTCGCCTCTCTTTTTTGGAGCATACCATTCCTTTTCGGCGATTTTTACTACAATGACGAAAAGTTTCGCCACTTGAGATCGACAAGTGATGCAACACGACCGACATGGGCCTGACAACTACAGGTTAGCTGAGCGCTGTCATATGTTTGTCGAGCTGTCAAAGGGAGCGTTACCCTGCACAGAAAGAGGCCACCGCTAGAGAAGCTAGCCTGGCCTCAACACCATCAAGTTGCAATCTGGTTTGTATGAGCGGTGAAAAGTTGTGAACAAGCTGAGGATGGGCATCGAGGTAGGATGCCTAGTGCCACCCGGGGACATGACCTTTGTAATTAGACACTTGAGGTGGTACAATAGATGCAAATGGGTTTCTTTTCTTAATAATCAAACACCTTTCCATTCATACACATCCCATCATACCTTGGAACCCACCGCTCAAGATTTCACGGCAACTCGGCAGTCCCCCTTTCACATACGACCATACCTACTGGAGAATTCGGGATTCCGTCCGCTCTCCCATAGACAAGCCAGT
>JALLKD010000615.1:0-23721 GCA_023509735.1 Fusarium liriodendri | reverse complement strand
CTGGGAAACACCATGAGCTGGTTGAGCCTCACCTTCTACCACATACGACCATACCCGCTGGAGAACTCGCGATCCCGTCCGCTCTCCCATAGATAAGCCAGTGAGGGGCGGATTAGTAGTTGGGTCGGTGACGACCAGCGAATCCCCGCTGTTGTATGTGGCATTCTACTTTTGCCATGTGGTTCTTTTTGCTATCTCTATTTAAAGAGGGTTTCTTTAATACTTATGCTCTGGCTTTTCTTCCTTTTATTCATACATGTGGTTTTTTTTACTCTACGTTAATATTTAAGCTTACTATCTTGACTCTTTTCGTAAAAATACATTTCCCAAAAACAGGCACGTTTCCGCGTTCAAACGGAAACCCTTGCCACTTCGGCAACAGCAGCCGGGGCAGCCGATCTCTCAGCTTCGGTTGAGGATCCGAGGGTTGTAGTGATATCCCCCGCATGACCCCAATCTTTGCGTCAACTGGGAAAGTTACCGCGTTGATAAGCGCGAATGCTCAAGATAAGTTTGGTTCCCGAGATGCCATGTGGGTCACACCCGATCAAAAGAGGCACACCTCGGCTCAGTATAGGCCATCGTGGGTCACAAAAAGCAACAGACCTACCAGGCTGGTCTTGTAAGTCGTCAGCTGGCTCGCTCAGTTCTTCTCTAATGAGCATGCAATTGCGGTGTGGCTAATCGGCGGTTGTGACTTGTCATCACCCACCCAGTGAACAATATTTAAGTCTGTCTGGTTCCTTACAGTAGGAGGTCGACTAGCAGACTTAGGTGCGCATACCGCTTTCAGGTTTCTTCCTTGTTCGAACGTCCAAAATGACCAATACCGTCGTCGTTGTGGGGTAAATATTTTGATCTCTTGAAACTAGAAGTAAGCCGGCTGAGCTAACATTATCAGTGCCGGTGTTATTGGCCTCACATCAGCTTTGCTGCTGGCCAAAGAAGAAGGCAATGATGTTACCGTGGTCGCTAAACATATGCCTGGCGACTATGACGCTGAATATGCCTCCCCTTGGGCGGGAGCCAACGTCATTCCGTGAGTACCGCAGGTAATGGTAATCAACCTGTGCCTGCTCTAACAACTTTACAGATTGGCCCCTAAGGAGGGAAGCCGCTGGGAACGAAGAACTTGGGTCGCTCTCAAGAAGTTGACTGAAGAAACCCCTGAAGCAGGGATCCATTTCCAGAGTGCGTTACTGACCCCTCTACCTCCACCCTGGTTATCATGATTAACACTGGATCTGTAGCGACTCATGTGATCCGTCGAAACAAGGATATGGAAGCCGACGCGTCTGGCTTCTCATCTCACTTCTACCAGGATAATCCATGGTTCAAAGAGATCTTTAACAATTTCCGCGACAATCACCCGTCAGAGATAGCCCCTGGGTATGACTCGGGATTTCAGTATCAGGGTATCTGTATGAACACAGCAATCTTTCTCCCGTGGATTCTCGGCCAGTGTCTCAAGCATGGCGTTACGGTAAAACGCGGTATCCTCGCTCACATCGAAGAAGCCAAGTACCTAAGTCACACAGGTCGAACGGCGAATATCATTGTTAATGCCACTGGCCTCGGTTCTTTGAAGCTTGGCGGCGTTGAGGATTCAACCGTTGCTCCCTCTCGTGGTCAGATTGTGGTTGTACGAAACGAGACTCCCAAGAACTTTCCTCTCTTCATGTGCTCAAGCACACTCGATGGGAGCGGTGAGGAGATTTACGCTATGCAGAGAGCGGCTGGAGGCGGTACAGTCATTGGAGGCACATACCAGATCGGCAACTGGGACTCTCAACCCGACCCTAACACCGCGAACCGGATCATGGAACGAATTGTGACTCTTTGCCCAGAGATTGCTGGCGGCAAGGGTGTTTCAGGGTTGAGTGTCGTCCGGCATGGCGTTGGCTTCCGCCCATGGAGAAAGGATGGCCTAAGGCTCGAGGAGGAGAAGCTGGATGATGAGACGTGGATTATCCATAACTACGGACATTCAGGTTGGGGCTATATGGGGTCATTTGGCTGTGCCGAAGGAGTTCTTGAGTTGGTTGAAAAGGTCACCAAGACGAGAGCAAAGTTGTAAGATGCTAGGGTAATAGTTTCGGTATTTCACTTCTACCTAATCCCATCAAATTCTTATCCTCGAGTCTCGGTGTCCCTGATGAGGAGGGCAATACTGCGCTCAGATATGTTAGATGCTTGCTCAGGGAAGCGCTTGTTTTCTTCCAATACATGTCATAATAGGACTAAAATAAAGTAATTGCACGGCAGAATGGTTGAATACTACTATATAATGCTTCTACTACGGCTATACTCACGAGAGCTAAATATTGTCTTGGTTCAAATTTATTATAGGACTGGTTTTTAGTCTTAGCAAATTTTGTCATTGTGTTCTTTAGTATTGTGCCTCACGGAGACGGACCTTCGTATCGAGAAAATTGTCATGACTCTTTCATGTATTCTTTTGTATCTTCTACTTAAAGCAAAAACCCTGTCGGGAATGGATCTTCTGGATCAAGATGCACATTCTTCTCGCCGGTGATCCAAGCCCTTCCTTTGATTGTCGGCAGCACTGCGTCCAGGTCCCCAACTTTTGCCGTGCCTCTAATGTGACCGATGAACTGAGTGTTGATAATGCTCCTAAACCTGACCGGCTCACCAACATTGACAAGTCCCCTGGCATGGAAAATGGCGAGGCGAGAAGAGCTGCCCGTACCACATGGGCTTCTATCTAATCTCCCTGGCGTGACGATGACCGTGTGTTTGACCGTCTTGCCCTCAGGCCCGTCGACCAGCGGCTCCGTGATGATGACGTTGTTGATGCCACAGATTGCCGGGTTCTCGGGATGCGTGGGCATGCACTCAGCCAGAACAGCGCTCTTCAACCGTTTGCCGAGGTCGATGAGACGATCCGCGTTGACAGTTTCCACCATAACGCCCAGTGAGTCTGCCTGGACGAGGACATACCATTGACCCCCGTATGCAATGTCCACGACAACCTTTCCAAGCCCAGGAACACTGATCTCTTTATCAAGGGCGTAAACAAAGGCAGGGACGTTGTCGAATGACACAGACTTGCATTTGCCATCCTGACACTCCGCAGTTGCCACAACTAAGCCCGCCGCGGTGTCCAGTCTGACTTCCGTGACAGGCTCCTTCATTGGCACGATGCCTGTCTCAAGAAGAACCGTTGTCGTGCACACAGTGTTGGAACCGGACATGGGCACCCAGTCGCCGGGGGCCATGATGAGGAAGCCGGCATCAGCGTCGGGGCGGCAAGGCGGCACCACAAGATTTACGCTCATTTCCAAACGTCCTCGTGGCTCTTGGAGAAGCAACTGGCGCAAGTCATCCTTCTCGGCCATGTATCGGACGAGCTTGTCGTGCATCGTCTTTGCGGGGACGTCAATCACACCTCCTATAACCACATCGCCTACTTCACCCTCAGCGTGACAGCAGACGATGGATATGACCCGTTTTGACCTCATGGCGAGTGATGTGAGAAGAGGATGGGAGAAGAGAGGGCTTGTTTTGGTTGCACTAATACCAGCGCTGGGAGCGAGAAGACCGATGTACAAGGCTCTTCGAATGCTCCTCTATGTGCTCATTAAAGGGCAAACCTCACAGCCCTCTTATCATCGAACAGGTCATCGGGATCGCATGCCTTTCGCGGAAACTTGCCTCATTGTGAATCAGCTAATGGCTTGGACTCCATCCCGCCATTCCCCGCAAGCAATAGTGATCACGAGATATGAGATGTTGATAGAGTCTAGAATGAGAAAGCTGTGGGTGCAGTCCCCGTGGGGTAGTCTACGTCTTTGGCGTCTGGGGCATCAGATGAAGCCAAGGCCATGACTTATCTTCATCTCGACGTTGGTGAGACTCCTTCCTAATTTGGTCTAGGCCATCTAACGAGCCGGAGTTCTCCTTTGACGAAAGGCACGTGACCATCTTTGGAGTTGTTTTCAATCACACATGCGTGCTAACTCGAGCCCGCAGTGGACCGACCACTGATAATGCACCCATACTTGCACCAGATCCACCATCCCGCTATCAGCTATCAGTGACCTCGGAGTACGGAGTACGCCGTAAGCCTTACTTAAGTGTTCTACCAAAGCAAGCCCGCCTGCTCCTCTGTCTTGTTTCGCCTTGACATACTGAGATCACAGCAGCTACTTGTTAACATTCGCGTTAAACCCTCATTAAGAAACAAACGTGCCATATTAACATGGACGCATACCATCTTTGGATCGGCGGCCAGACGGTGGCTGGCAATGGCCAAGAGTGAGTGACCGAAACCACCCTTTCCAGACCTACCTACGCACATCTCTTATTCTAACTCATCTGGACAGACTGACTATCAAGAGCCCTGCCACTGGAGAGCTGGTTGCGAAGTGAGTCCGGACTCTCGTTCCACGGCTGCATGCCTTGTCGCTGATCCTTTAGATGCCATACTGCGTCAGAGCAAGACATCGATATCGCAGTCCAGACGGCACAGAGTGCGTTTGAGTCTGGAGTCTGGTCAAAATGCCCACGCCAGACGCGAGCAGAGGTCCTAGAAAAGGCCGCCACCTTGCTCACCGAAAACCTGGAGGAACTCATCTTGCTCGAGGTTGCGCAGACCGGGCGAGCCATTCGAGAGATGCGCGCTCAAGTGCCCTCTCTCGTCCGGTGGTTTCGGTACTATGCAGCCTTGCTCCGCACTGAAGAAAGGGCTGTCCTTCCCACTTCTGGCAAACTTCACAACTGGGTTGACCGCGTGCCTCTCGGCGTTGTGGCGCAGATCACTTCCTTCAACCACCCACTTCTGATTGCCGTTAAGAAGCTCGCCCCTGCGCTAGCAGCGGGAAACAGTATTCTCTTGAAGCCGAGTGAGCTGACACCGCTTTCAAGCCTGAGGCTAGGGCCAATCTTGAAAGCGGCAGGCTTGCCCGACGGCGTGTTCAACGTCGTCCCTGGCTTTGGGGCCGTCACTGGAAAAGCACTCACCACCCACCGTCTGATCAGAAAGATTGATGTGACTGGCGGCACTACAGCAGGTCGTCTCATTGGGGCCGCGGCTGGGCAGAACTTGGCTCACCTGACTGCCGAGCTCGGGGGCAAGGCGCCAGTCGTGGTCCTCAAGGACGCCGATATTGACGCTGCTGTGAACGGTGTCGCCTTCGGGGCCTTCATCGCAAGTGGCCAGACATGCGTTGCAGCAACGCGCATACTCATCGACAAGAGCATCTCATCAGCCTTTCTACCCAAGTTGATCAGAAAAGCAGAAATGATCTGTGACAACATGGGACTTCCCACCAATCCAGCCTCGTCCATGGGTCCTTTGGTTTCTGAAAGGCAACTGGGCAATCTGCAAAGCCTCATAGACGATGCTGTAGCTGCTGGAGATGCCAAAGTCCTCATCGGAGGAGCACGATTGAAGGGCTCCTCTAAGCTCGATGATGCCGACTTTAGTCGCGGGTTTTTCTTCCCGCCAACCATCTTATTTTCCACTCTTGCCAACAATATAACGAATAGCAGAATATGGCGCGAAGAAGCTTTCGGTCCCGCGATAGTGGTTGCCGAGTTCGAAACAGTGGCTGAGGCCATTGGGCTGGCCAATGATACCCAGTTCGGCTTGGGCGCTGCGGTTTGGACCAGGGACGTCAGCCAGGCCTTTGAGGTCTCGCAGAGCATTCAGGCCGGCATCGTCTGGGTAAATACGCATCATCGCAACGATCCCAGCAGCCCTTGGGGAGGGGCCACCAACGCCAGCGGCGTGGGCAGTGAGAACGGGATTAGCTCGTACCACGCCTACACTACCATGAAGAGTACCATCATCAACTACGCACCCAGCGAGGAAGCACGGGAGCTGGAAGACTGGTTCGGTGGGGAAGATAAGCAGGTTCGGTACGGATGATGGATTTGCACAAGTAGTCTAGTCGCAATAGCCTATATACAATGGCCTCCTCGCTCCATGGTGGCAGATAGCCCATGACTTACTTCGTAAGGCAATTTAAATCAACCGTCCCCTGATACAAATATTTGAGAGGACTTGCATAGGGCGATTAAACGTATTTAGTAGCATGAGGTGTCCTTATTGTCAATTAATTCGGGGAGCCAGTTTTGAATGAATCTCAACCAGGGAAGAACGTTGTCGCTTTTTGCTACCAGAAAGGCAGAAGCGGGCATTCATGCCATCGGCCCTTGCGCGAGTGAAATCGCTAAGATGGTGCAGACCCCTGGCTGCACTATGTTGGAGGAGTATAAGAGGTGCTAACCTTCACTATTACTTGACAACTTCTTCGTTAGATCGGCAAAGATATGCCGAGGAGATGCACTAGGAACCAATACTCACCTAGGCAGGGTTTGTGGCGGGGTCCCGAACGCTCCATTGAGGAGAACGAAGTTAGACCGTTCATCAACTATTGATAACTAATCTCGCTCTGTACAGAGGCAGACCATAGCGCGACATGGGAAGTAGCCTCTTTGACAACAGTGAACAAAGGAGGCGCTGGTGTGGCGTAACTCAAATGCTAAGAAATGTCACACCTCCGTGTAGATGCGGCGTCTGCCGTCACTAACTAAGCTCAGTCAGTTGCAACGATACGTGCAATAAATACTTAGCTCTGTTCCCAGCAGTAAACAACGACGCCAGTTGTCTCCCAAACCCAGCCAGCTCCTCAATCCAACCCGTGGTTGAACGAATCAAGGAGCTCTTGGCAGATTTGAGTATAATTCTTTCAAGATGCGCTTCTATTTGCTCAGCCTTCTTCTCTTCTTTCTTTCCTCAGCACAGGCACAATGGAGTAGGTGTGACAAGTATTGGAATCTCAAGCCCGGTGATGTCGGTCGCAAGTGGACAGTCAAGACTGACTGCCACCCCCTCACCGGCTATCCCAAGCAGTTTGGGGACACAAAAATCATTGTGACCTACACTCGGAAGTGGAGTCAGCTCTCTACCAAGAGCAAGAATGCTGTCAAGCCAGTTCTTGAAAAGTCCCTTGCAGAGACTTTTGAAACATACAACAAGTTCGCAAAGCTTCCAGCGGTAATTGTCATTATTCTCACTACTGCGGTTGACGGCCCTACTACAGCAGCGACGAGCAATCCGTACGAGAAAAAGTCACCCTTCCAAATCCAGATGTATCAACGGTGGACGACAGAGGCAACTACCAACGTTCCTCGAGCCTTATTTGCAGTGGCACACGAGCTGTATCATTGCGTGCAAGATATGAAGATGGGAAATGCTCGGGATCCAGAGTATATTCGGGACGGAACCGCAAACTATTTCGCCAATGTCATCTTTCCAACCTCCAATACTGAATGGCCTGGGAAGAAGTTCAGTGGCGCTGAATACGACCCTGCTGTACCTCTATACGCGCACGATGGACTAGCTGCTTATGCAGCGAGTGTATTTTTCCAGTCCATGGGGAATCATCGGAGCCTACAATCTATGAATGAGTGGGTTTTGGGGACGCCCGTAGGATTTTCTGGCGCCGCGGAGAGGCAACGCCTCTCGGAATTGGGTACTTTCGTCGATACATTCTTTACTTTCGCTCAGGAGTTCGCTCTCCAGGCTATTGAGGATACGAGCGGAGTCATGATTCCTACCATACCGGAGATCCCTCCTAAGCCCGTTTCTATCAAGATGAGCACCGGGGCCGCGAGCACTACTGGCACTGCAACCCTTACAACTATCCCATTCACCATTTCTGTCTTCAAGATCACCGTCAAGACCGGTCAGACCGTTAGCATCTACTCATCTGCCAACAGCTATCAACGGGTAGCATATCGGAAATCCGGCGTCAAGGACTGGGTCGACATGCCAACTGATGCGACGTCAGGGAAACCTCATGACCTCCCATGCAAGAAAGGGGACACTCCAGTTACCTTCATCGTATTGTTCATATCCTCCAGAAATGTCAAGACTGACCAGGTGAAGATCACCGTCAAGTATAGCCGACCCAAGCAGTGTGGTGGGAGGACTGGATTTGTTCATTACCCGCTCTTCAACCCGAAAACAAGCGGTGGATACTGTCCCGAAGGCACACACATCTCCAGAACGGCAGTTTGGTGTTGTCCTGATGGATTGGAACTGGACGAGGAGGTTGCCAATCAAGTGAGCATCTGCTGCCCTCCAGGTAAATCGCGACTCTTCAATGTCTTGGGCATGGGACTAATTGCAGCAGGGGTGAATTGTCACGACGAAATTATTCCTGGAAACATCAGGTGCGCGAATTCAGATTGGATTCTTTGGACGAAAGAATGGAGAGAGGTGGGATGCTGTCAGAAGGGTTATTACCCGAACAGATTACGGTACTGTGTTGAAAGCTTTGCTGATAAAGATCCCCGCATGGTGGAGGTAGGTGTATCCAGAACCTTCATTCTGAGTCGTACATTCGCTGACAGGAGGTCTCCAGGTTCCCCAAGATAGCTAGCTAGCTGGGCATGTTGGGCAACCGGGGTAGTTATATGACCTGAATGGATCAAAGGGATTAGGGACTCTATGGGGCACGCAATTCAACTTGAAAGTCGCTATGTATCGTCATTGAGGTTTGAAAAAGGGTGCGGCTTAACCTTAAAGACCCAATTTGTGTTCCATGTCACAACTCTTACACTCATCTTCACTTACCTCCCCAGCCGGGCACGCTAGATGTGAATCCTTTTCTTCTTCTTTGTAGGTTATGCTACCTGTCAAGTTGGACATAAAGTGGCAATCGACAAATTATCGTCGTTAATTAGGTAGCTTATGCTAGTATTTGGGACACAACTAAATCTCCCCTAGCTCATCATTCATCAGTAACACGTCGCAAAGAAGCCACTGAAAACCTCTTTGCAAGTAGCGGTTACTTTTACTTAATGGACTTGAGTTACTATTAACGATTTAGGTTTCCCAATAGTGGATGGCGTTCCGCCCAACAGATCAGCCCGGTTGATGACGGAGGAGAGACGGGCTAGATGCATGAGGGATGCCCAGTCGCTGCCAAACATGACAAGATTCTCGCTTTTAACCATCTTGGTAAATTTCTCATCCATAGTGTGACCAGGAACTTGAGGTTAAAGTGCAGAGGCAAAAATACATCAGTGGTAACATCGAGAACTCGAAAACGGGGATAGCCATCTTCCCGGTGCCAGTCAGTGTAGTGCCGGCACAGAAAACAAACCTCTTACTTATCATTCTAGATACCCAAGCGATAGGAGATATCTTGTCGTGGGGCATAGGGCTTTCTAGTGCACCGCTTGCCCACTGCATCTAAGACCATCTTCGTAATACCCGCACCTGTGCAGTGTAGTGTATCTCGCCAGTCCGGCCTTTGCAGTCGCATTTCTCAACAAGCTGTTCGACATCAGGTCGCAGGATCTTCCTCGATGGAGAAGTAGACGAAACAGGCGCGCCATCCATCATGCCATGAATTTGATGACCAGCGTATTCACACGCTTGCTGCGGTAGCTATCGGCTGATTCGATAAGCTCTTCCGGGGCTTACAAGATCTCCCCGAGAGTCACTCATTCTTATACAAAATATGAGTTTGGTAGTCTATCATGTGTTTTCACTCGGTATCCAGTTTATGAGGAAGCTGGTTCAAGTATTCCCACCAACCAGATGATTGAAATATCAAAGGCTAAATATCACAGCAAAGAAAAATATCTGCCAATTCAATCTCGTCGCGACCAAATGCAAATCACGGGAATTGAGTGCGATCACTATAACAGCTTTTCAACTAAGGGCAAGGAGTTCATTGCTGCCCGTCGCTGAGCTATCATCTCAGATACAGTTATCCCCTCATCTTACGTCTTAACAACTACCGATTCGTCATCCTTTAGTTGAGAGCTCAGCATGATAGTAGCAACACTGACTGCGATGTTTGTTGATAAATATCTCACCAGAACTCACACAATGCACCCCCAAATAGTGCTGCACATTTCCTGGAAACGCCAGCGTTTTCGAGAGCTGGCATATTTGTATTCGGTCCGCCATATGAGCAAATGTCTCTGGGGGATAGTAATCTACATGCATGAGGTCGCTTTTCACGCACTTCTCCCTCTGCGCAGTTAATTCTGGGTAGCTTAGCATCGCAGCAGAGAGTGCAATATTTAAGATACAGCATTATTACTTTGATCATGCTCGGTCTTACTTCCTTCATTCCCCCGGCATCTTCCGAATCTGGCGGCAAAGAACCATAAAGTATTCAAACAGGTCGCAATCAATAGTGACGCCAGAGAATACCAGAATAGATTTTTTCCAGAGACCATCAAGGCCGTCACGTATGCTGCTCACGCACAGAAGAGCTTGCCATTAACTGCCTCAATTTCTTCGCCTACAACGCATACCCATGCTATGGGAAGCACAGCTTTGAGGGAACTACAAGCAAGGTACCGATTAGTGCATCTATGCTCAGTCAGCTTCGCCTCCGCCAGCTGCTATCATCAAGCAAAGATCCCGGCTTAATCCTAGCGCTCACTGCCATGGTCGATAAATTGGCCGCTGTTTGGATCATGTGCACCACCAATGTCTAGCTCATGGCGACACTGGTGTGTGTGTGTGGGAGAGTCGTTAACAACTCTGGCGTTCTTTAGCGCTGTCTTGTGATGTCTGTTCTGCGTTAGCTCGTTGCCTAGCTCTTGATCTCGTCAAGGCGCCTTGGCGTTTGTGAGCATGTCTCGTATTAGGTGGCGGATGCCTATTATTGTCATCTCGGCTCTGTTATTGCCTTGCCATATACTCTAGTTAGGTAAAAAGTGAAAACTTAACCGCATGATACAGAGAGTGATGGCCTTCCAGTTCCCAGCTTTGCATGGCGTCTTGCGTTTCTCCTCGCGAACTGTCTGCTAAGATGCCCTCATAATCCCCACCCTATGTCTTAAGGATCCAGTGACTCTGGAATAGGCATAGCAGCTGCATTATCTCCGCCGGGCTAAAAACGTACGTTTTTCTATTTTCGGCAGGCTGCAAGAGTCCGGTTCCGCCATCTGCAGCCATGAGCCCGACTGACGGTGTGTGCTAATGCACGGATGTGTTGTCGACCCATTCACCCAAGACGGGCGTTTACGATCAGGCGAGCGACCCCTCTTGTTGCAATCCATGGTATTTGTTTAAAGGCATATGAAATCGTGGTAACATAATCATGGATATTGCAGCTAAGCCACACTCTTTTAAACACTGGTATTTCTCCCCGAAGAGAGAACCAACGCCAGAGCTCAAACATTGGCCATTTCACGCAAATCTGTTGCTCTTCAGCACACTTGTCCCCTCAATTCAAAATGACAGTCGCAACACCGGCTCATAATGCCGGATCGATACGCTTTACTCCTATCGTCTTGGTTATATATGACCTTTATGTCATTCGTGTCTCAGCTCCTCTCATCTGGCGCTGCTCAGTGCAGAAACACCTACGTCCCTTGTTCTCACAGAACTTCTCCCCAAGACACGTGGATATTGGTGTTGGCAATGGTTACTTCCCAATCAGAGCCCTCAAAGACCTAGGTCGAAAGGCCAAAGACCAGCATCTGACTCTGGTCGACTTGAGTCAAGCCTCTCTCAGTGCGGCGAAACAGGGGATTCTATCTCGTCATCCAGACATTGACATTCGCACCGTTCATGCTGACGCGGGAGCACCTCTTCCCGCTTCGTTGAAAAACGAGAAGTTTGGCTCTGCTTCTCTGTCCCTCATCATGCACCACATGCCCGGGCCAACTTTGGCCAAGTCCAAAGCAATCAGGAACGCCAAGAGCCTTCTGGCGGACGATGGGGTGCTGAGTGGATCTACAATCCTAGGCAAGGTTTGGGAGAAGACTGAAAAGGGGTATCGGGTCAAGGCTGAGCAGAAGGTGGGCCGCGTTGCCACTTTTGCTTTGGGTTTCTACAACAAGAGAGGGATATTTGATAACTACGAAGAAGACCCTAATGTATTTGAGCAAGTGTTGAAGGAGGAATTCGAGGAGGTCGAGACGCGAATTGTGGGTATGATATTTATATTCAGGGGTGCAAAGCCCCGACGACAGTGACGAGATTTAGATTAGTAACTGCGAAACGAGCGAACCCTGATAATCGTTGCCTTTGGTCTATGAACATGCATAGATACGACCGTGAGGTCAGATTGTTAGTTCCCGCCATGTCTACTGTATCTCGGCTCATCTTGTTTTTGATAATCCTGTCTTTGCCTGGAAATCTTGCCTGGCGCTCTGATCTGACATTAATTAACCCCAAGCCTTCAGATTAACTAACCATCACAAGGAATCACGGAGGAGAGTCCGATCCCGTTAGCACTCATCACCAGCGCCCGCTCCTCAAGTCACCCGATCAAGACCCGGCCGCATACCAATTGGCCTTAGTATTATACGCTAAAGTCAATAGTTCAACATGGAGAGAACATCGACGTGGCACGAACCACAAACTAGAAGGCCCGGGCCGCAGATGACGGACCGCGCTTGCGGCGCCGTTGTACTGTACATTGAAGGTCCGTTGCACTCGGGTCACCCGTCAACTCCACAACTGCATGCACGTGCGAAAGTCAAAGCGCCAAATGTCGGGAGGGGAAAGAGGAATCGTTCCGATAGAAACTGTCTTGATCATGATGTTTAGCGAGTAGTTGTTCGTTTCATCACTTGATAGATGCCGGTGCTTATGCATGCGTAGTCCTAGAGGCGGTGAGCTGAGACCAATGAGCAGGTGACACGACATGCGTTCACCACTGCACAACGGCTGCATAAACCATTGCGGCTTATGAGTGACAGGTTCCTCGCAGCAGGTCCGGGGGATCCGAGGGGAAAGACCTTGTGCGTTCCGTTCATCCCCACCAACGAGGAGCGGCATGAGGACAACCACTGGCTGTTATCTCCCGGTTATGCGGATACGGGACATGTTTTCTCCCAGTGACCACGTCAGCCCCATGCAATGTCACCCAGTTCACTGCAAGATTTAACCTCGGAGGTGGTGCGGGACACATAGACACCATATCAGGTGTCGACCGGGGGTTGCCTTGGCTCTGGTGCCATCATCTCTGGTCTTGGTTCGAACTGGTCGCACAGACTCCCGCCACATTATCTGCAACTGCCCACCGGACCCAGCGCACCGGGTCGTATCTTTCAATCGGGGCTGTCAAAGAAGATGTTGCTTACCCAGTCTCCACTAACAGAATCTGCGAGATTGAGGGAATTTGGTGCCACCAGCTTGCATCATCCGACCATGGCCAGCCAACAACAGGTTACTTGCAGCTTGCTAGCTCGAGCGGCCAATGCGGCATTGCGGTGGAGTCCGGGATGATATCCCCTCTGAGATGGCGTGAGAGGTTCACTGTTAATACCAGACATTGTACAGCCAGTTTGTTGTTAGATAATAGTGTAGTGGTTGGCTTAGACGACCCCAAGGCCCATTCATTCAGGTTTAGGCCTTTCATCTTTCATTTTCCATTGCTCACGTCTCATCATCATGAGTAACGATTCCGTTGATGTCTCCTCATCGGAGAAAGTCCAAAGACCAGGCACAGCTGACTCTGGTGTGTCTATGTCTAATGGACATTTCCTCAATGAGCATCAGCAAAATGGACACACACAGCAGCCAGCATCGTCTGATATAGCCATCTGCGGTATTGGACTGCGTCTGCCTGGAGGCATCCGCAATTGTGACGACTACTGGAACCTCCTTTACCATGGGGTAGATGCTCGTATCCCCGTTCCTAGCAGCCGCTACAACCTTGAGGGCTTTGACGACAGTCTCGGCGGCAAAGACTCGGTCAAGGTTAAGCACGGATATTTCCTTGACGAAGATCTATCATGTCTAGATACATCATTTTTCACATTTACCAAGGCTGAGCTCGAGAAAGCTGATCCACAACAACGATTGCTGCTTGAGGTCACTCGAGAGTGCCTTGAAGATGCAGGAGAGGTAAACTATCGCGGGCAGCAGCTGGGCTGTTACGTAGGAACATTTGGGGATGATTGGTTGATGATGAGCACAAAGGCGCCCCAACAAGGCGGTGTCCATGCTGTTACTGGACATGGCGACCTCATGATGGCCAACCGTGTTTCATTCGAGTATGACTTTCGAGGCCCCAGGTAAGATGACCCAATCCCTAATACCGATTCTTTCGCAATACTGATATTCCACCGTCTAGTATGGTGATCAAAACTGGATGCTCAGCCTCAACAATTGCTCTTCATGAAGCATGTCGGGCGATACAAAGGGGCGATGCATCAGGTGCAGTTGTTGGAGGCGCTAGCATGATCACTACTCCCGCCCTCACGGCTACCATGTCTGCAGGCGAGCTGCTCGCGCCAGACGGCTCTTGCAAGACATTCGATGCTTCAGCAGACGGATACGCCAGAGCTGAAGCCATCACAGCCATTTACATCAAACCTCTCGCCGACGCCCTTCGTGATGGCAATCCAGTGAGGGCTATCATCAAGGCTACTTCTACAAACTGCGACGGTAAGAGTGTCAGCCTGGTCACTCCCAATGGAGTTGCACAAGAGGCTCTGATGAGGAAGGCTTATCGGGATGCTGGCTTGGACCCTCGAGAGACAGCATTCGTCGAGGTCAGTGATCAAACAACCAACACCGATGATTCATTCTAACAAGCACAGTGTCACGGTACTGGAACACCCACGGGCGATCCCATTGAAACGACTGCTGTGGGCAAAGTCTTTGGCGAGAATGGGATCTACATCACTTCAGTCAAACCCAACCTGGGACATTCTGAAGGCTCCGCAGGGCTGTCTTCTGTGATCAAATGTGTTCTCGCCCTTGAACACAAAATCATTCCACCCAACATCAAGTTCATTAATCCCAATCCCAAGAGTAAGTATCAGATTCCTCAAAGCTCAATGTGATTAAGCTAACTCGCCACCAAGTCCCATTTGCAGAGTACAACTTGACTGTTCCTGTCAACCCAACTCCATTTCCCCCAGACCGTAAACAAAGGGTCAGCATCGACTCATTTGGTATTGGCGGTAGCAACGCACATGTACGAGCTCTTTTTCTACCCTTACTAGGCTCAGGTGCTTACATCGTCTTCAGGTTATCCTCGAGGCTTACGCCCCTTATTCGAATGGCATAGTTCAACAGAATGGCACTGCTCTTCACAATGGGCAAGAGGTGCTCCAAGACCCTGGTCCACCCACGGATCAACCTCGAAAATTGGACCTGCTTCTCTTGTCAGCCAACACAGATGTCTCCCTCCAGAAGCAGATCAATAATCACAAAGAGTGGGTTCTGCAGCACCCAGAGTCCGTATCGGACCTCACCTACACTCGCGCCATGCACAGAGAACACTTGCCTCACAGAGCATATGCCATCTTGGATGGAGCCAACGTCACTGAAACTTCTGGGCCCATGAAGGCACTGTCGGACCCACTGCCATTGGTAATGGTTTTCAGTGGCCAAGGCGCACAATGGCCCGGAATGGCCAAGGAGTTGATCGAGAACGATCGGGCATTTCGTACAGACCTGCTCGATATGGATGCAGTGTTGAGCCGTCTAAGCTTTCCACCAACATGGAACATCATAGGTGAGAAGAACAAATCCCTCGGCATCGAATGTGCAGTCTGTTAACATAAGTCAAGAGGAACTTCTAAAGTGTGCCGAGACTACTCAAGTCCACAAGGCAGAACTCTCTCAGCCTTTGTGCACAGCCGTTCAGGTGGCCTTGTTCAACAAATTTGCCGCTCTAGGTCTTACACCTGCTGTTGTTGTTGGCCATTCAAGCGGCGAAATCGCTGCTGCGTACGCGGCTGGTTTCATTTCGATGGAAGAGGCAATAACCATTGCCTACTATCGCGGCTACGTCACAACAAAGCAAAACCTGATTGGAGGCATGGCAGCCATTGGAATGGGCGCCGTGGAAGTGTCCGAACACTTGTGTGATGGCGTCGTCCTGGCTTGCGAGAATAGCCCTAGCAGCTCCACCATCTCGGGCGATACCGAGAAGGTCGACCAAGTTGTTGAGGCTATCAAGCAGAAGATGCCTGACATGTTTGCCCGCAAGCTCAAGGTTAACATGGCATATCATTCCCGTACGTATCACCCCCTTCAGTTCTCTATGATGTCCTCAGCTAACTGATCAGACCACATGGTTCCCCTCAGTACCGAGTATCATGATCTCCTCGAGTCTGACTTACCGAGATTGACGCAACATCTACCTACAGCAAAGGCCGAGATGTTCTCTTCGGTGACGACTAAGCTTGTGGATGATTCCATTCGCGACCCCTCATACTGGGTGAAAAACCTCACGTCTCCAGTCAGATTCTCTCCAGCGGTTTTGAACTTGCTGGCACTCAAAGGTGAATCCATTTTCATCGAGATTGGTCCTCATTCTACGCTCGCCGGCCCCCTACGCCAGACTTGTTCTCAAGTGACTCGGCCGTGTCATTATGTGGCAACTCAATCTCGCGGCAAGGACTCTTTTGCCGCGTTTCTTTCCGCAGTGGGGAAGCTTTACCAAGGAGGGCTCGAAATGGACCTGACCCCCATGTTCTCCTTTGGGAAAGCAATTTCAGGGTTGCCTGCGTACCCATGGGATCACAAGGAATCGTACTGGTTTGAGAGTCGCATATCTAAGGCATGGAGGACTCGCCAATATCCTGACCATTGTCTCTTGGGATCTCGTATCCTCGAATGCACCGACGCTGAACCACAATGGCGGAACATTCTCCATGTCGAAGATGAGCCCTGGTTGGTTGATCACAAGCTGCACGATGATATCGTTTTTCCATTCGCCGGATACATCGCTGTCGCTGGTGAAGCTGTGAGGCAGCTTACCCACGCACCTCGTGGTACTGGATACCGTCTTCGACATGTCGTGGCACAGACAGCACTATTGTTGTCCGACTCGGCTCCAACCGAGCTGATGACTAGCCTACACAGACAGAGGCTGAACGACACTGACTCCTCGGAATGGTTTGAGTTTTCTGTTTCGTCGTACAGTGGATCAACCTGGGTGAAGCATTGCACTGGTCAAGTGAGTATCCTTGACAACGCCAGGACCCGTGACTGGGTGCCAGAAGTCCTTCCTCGCAAGGTTGATGCTTCCCGGATCTACAGTCGCTTGGCCAGTGTAGGTTTCATTTATGGGCCCTCATTCCGGGGATTATCAAATGTCACATCGGCTGTCTCTGAAGAGCTTGCCTTCGCGCAAATCATCAACCGAGACCGGCAGAGTGACTCCCCATTTACCCTTCATCCCGCAACAATCGATGCCGGCCTTCAGCTACTCTTGGTCGCCCAGGCCAAAGGACTTGGGCGAAACCTGGCCGAACTTTGCGTGCCCACTGCAATTGAGGCGCTCGAAATCGGCCCAGGTGCAGATCTCATGGACGCCAAAGCGTGGAACATGTATGGAGTCGAGCCATGTGTCGAGTTCGCTTCGGGTGAAAAGGTGGCATTCCGGGCTTCAGGAATCCAGTTCCATGCCCTTGGAGATGACGAGACACCTGAGGGACTCGATGTTCATGCCGCGGCAAGATTGAGGTGGCTTCCACACTTTGACTTTGTCGATGCATCGACACTTTTCACCGCACCGGCATCTTCCAAGTCTGATTCTCAACTACACGAAGAGCTGGGCTTGCTCTGCATTCTTGAAACGGCAGAAAGAGTCAGATACCTTCAGCCTTGCCAGCCTCACTTTGCGAGGTTCCGAGATTGGATTAATCAACAGATTGGATTTGCAGCAGCTGGAAACTACAAGCTGGTCGAGAATCCTGAGAAGCATGTTGCTCTTCCAAGGGCCGAAAGACTAGCTAAGATTGAAGAGCTTACTACACTTCTCTTGGAACTACCACAGAAAGCCCTCATTGTTGGAATTAGGTGTCTCTTTGATAACATTGAGAAAATCTTTAAGGGCGAAACCGACACACTCGACATCCTTCTCCAAGACAACGCCCTTGCCCAGATTTACGATGTCATGACATTTGACTACTCCAAGTTCCTACGCCTTTTGGTTCATACCAGGCCGACTCTACGAGTCCTTGAGCTCGGAGCAGGGACTGGTGGTACTACTGAGACCATTCTGCGGAACATTGTCGATGTCCATGGAGTACCGGCGTATTCTACCTATACCTTCACGGATATATCTGCAGGGTTCTTCCCGGCTGCCAAAGAGCGTTTTGCGCAGGCTTCCAACCTCGAGTTCAAAGTATTGGACGTCTCTCAGGACCCCCTCCAGCAAGGCTTCCAAGAGGGGAGTTATGATCTCATCATCGCAGCAAACGTTCTGCATGCGACACCTTGTTTACAACAGACGTTGAGCAATATACGGCCTTTGCTCAAGTCGGATGGAATGCTCGTGATGACAGAGTTGTGCAGCGTCACTCGATCTCTCAATTACATCTTCGGCAACTTTTCAGGATGGTGGCTAGGAGAAAAGGACAATCGTTTGGACCAACCCTATGTCTCGGTATCGCGCTGGGATCAGGAGCTAAGGGCCGCCGGATTCAGCGGGGCTGACGCTGTTACATACGACGCCGAAGAGCCACATCGACGTTTCGCCGTCATAGTGGCCAAGAAACAGCCTGCACAGATCCCCAGTTCATCTTGCATCACTCTCCTATCCGGGAACCCCGAGGGGGAGATCGTTGACAAATTGGCTTCTGTACTGAAAGAAAGAGGCTGGATCATCGCAAAGCGCCGTATCGGAGACGATATCCCGCAGGACCAGGACATCATTTCCTGTCTTGATCTTGAGGCCAATTTCTTCCAAGATATCTCCGAGGAAGAGTTTGCTACATTTCAGCAGTTCGTTCGGACAGTTGGCCCAAGAAAGATTCTTTGGTTGACAGACCCAATCCAGGTCGAGTGTCTTAATCCACGGTCTGCACAGACGCTGGGCATAGCTCGTACTTTGCGCTCAGAACTTGGCCTCAACTTCTACACGGTCGAAGTTGACGACAAGGAGAGCCAATTCAGCACTCTGGTCTCTCAGCTTCTCGACAAGATCGTCCAGGACGAGGACAACGAGAACCTTGAGCCTGACAGGGAATTCGTCATCAGCCACGGGGCCATATGTGTTGGACGTTATCAGCCCTTCCCACTGCTAGAGGAAACCTCTCCCAAAACCAACCAAGATCAAGGGGAGGTGATGAAGAAGGTGGACATTGACAAACCGGGAATGTTGGAAACCATGGACTGGAGGATTCTCCCGATCCCAGAGACCATTCCGGAGCATCACGTTGAAATCGATGTTCACGCTGCTGGTCTCAACTTTCGCGACGTTGTCTACGCTATGGGCCTCATTTCATCCCAGTCATCCAATCTTTCCCTGGGGATGGAAGTATCTGGCACAGTCAGGAGGTTTGGAAGTGCCGTGACAGGCCTCAGCATCGGCGATCGAGTCATGTCTTTCACCTACGAGGGCGGCTTCTCCACACAGGTAATTGTCGCGGACCACTTCGTGCACAAACTTCCAGATACTATGAGCTTTGAGGAAGCAGCGACCATCCAGGGCTGTTTTGCGACTGTGGTCTACGCACTGCTTGATGTAGGTAGGCTGCGCAAGGGAATGAGTGTACTGATACACTCGGCGTGTGGTGGTGTCGGATTGTCTGCTATCCAAGTTTCGCAAATGATGGGTGCAGAGATTTACGCAACCGTTGGAAGTGAGAAAAAGAAGGACTATCTGGTCAAGACCTACAACATCCCACGGGAACGCATCTTCAACTCGCGAGACGCCTCATTCCTTGATGGAGTGATGCAGCAGACAGCAGGCAAAGGAGTTGATCTTGTTCTGAATTCGCTACCCGGAGAGCTTTTGCATGCTTCTTGGAAGTGTGTGGCAAAGAACGGATCATTGCTCGAGCTTGGGAAGCGTGATCTCGCTGGATTTGGTCAGCTTGACATGAGTCGTTTCCTGGACAACCGATCATACTGTGGCATCGATGTCATGTATATGATGAAGGAGCAAGGTGGGGTTCTACGAGAGTAAGTCGATCATTTTCTCTGGCGTATTTTCATGAATACTGATATCTTTCTACAGTGTCTTACAAAGAACTCTGGCTTTCTTTCAGCAAGGAAAGCTCAGGCCACTAGAGCCTATCACGTCGTTCGAAGCGGCTGACATCAAACAAGCCTTCCGCTATCTTCAGGGTGGCAACCACATGGGCAAAGTGATTTTGAAACTCCCTAGGGACCCATCGACGCTGGAAGCAAGAGAGCTGACCCAGAGCATCAAGTTCGCTCCTGATGCCGCCTACTTGCTGGTGGGTGGTTCAGGGGGTCTTGGAAGGGCTCTAGCTGTCTGGATGGCTGAACACGGCGCTAAACAGCTCATCTTTCTATCAAGAAGTGCTACGGCAGATAGCGCGGTTTCAACGGAGCTTGAATCCATGGGATGTGCTGTTACCATGATTAGAGGGAGCGTCAACAGCCTTGAGGATATCAAGGAAGCGATTGAAAAGTCGCCAACTCAGATCAAAGGCGTTTTCCATCTTGCAATGGTTCAGAGAGTAAGCTGCCTCTCATGCGAGCAAGACATAGCATTTGACTAACGTATGATAGGACTCTCCGTTTCTTGATATGAAGTGGGCAGATTGGACAGACGCCACTGAACCAAAAGTCCACGGTACATGGAATCTTCATCAAGCATTCCTCGGGCAGCCTCTGGACTACTTCTGGTTAGCCAGCTCGACAGTTACGGTTGTTGATCAACCTGGGCAGGGGAATTACAAAGCTGGATGTACTTTTATCGAGTCATTCTGTCAGTATCGGCACTCCCTTGGCCTCCCTGCTTCGGTCCTCTCCATTTGCCCCATCGAAGATGTCGGTTTCGTGGCTGAGAACCCAGCGGCACTTCGGAGCATCAAGCTGCAGGGCCTCTACACGCTGGGGGAGAAGGAGTTCTTGGACAGTGTCGAAGCTTCACTTGCCAATTCGATGCCACAGGCAAATCAGGACATGGGCAACTTTGCAAATCTCTCTTCAGATTTCTTATCTACATGGGAAAACAAAGGTCACATCATCATGGGTCTAAGATCAGAGCTTCATCTTGATAATCCCAAAAACCCAACCAACTGGCGCCGAGATCGAAGGATGGGAATCTACCACAACCTAGCTGTTGGAGATGCATCTGACGCGCGAGGTGAAAGCCACAGTCTCAAGGAATTCCTTCAGACTTTGACAGATGGCGATGGTGCGGGTATCCTCGCACAAGAATCAACAGTCGATTTCCTGGCTGTGGAGATTGGAAGAAAGATCAACGATTTCTTGCTGAAGCCAGACACTACGATCGATACAAGCCTTCGACTTTCCGAAATGGGTCTGGATTCTCTTACCGCAATCGAGTTGCGAAGATGGTTCCGCCAAGCGTCTGGGCTTCAGGTTAGCGTACTGGAAATGATGGGTGCTGCATCGTTGAGGCAGCTGGGAGAAACGGTGGCGGCGAGGCTTGGGGAGAAGGTGGTAGGAGGCTTGGCATGAGAGAAGAATCCAGAATGTCATTATCTAGAATGGAATATGCCGATTTCAAAAGTATCTTTCCTTCTTGATTCTGGAATGTTTCGAGAATAGGGTAGCTATCACGGTGATTTTTGGTCAAGGTTCTGGTGCGGTGTGTGGAGTCTGACGACTTGAAATGAGCCTAGACCTAAACCAATTGCAGATCCTGGGCCTAGAACACGCCACACCTGGACTCATCACTGTGTTTATCATCAGTAGTGACAGGGATGTGCGCAGAAAGAGGAGCAACAGCTCCGACGCAAGAGGTAACAAGAGAAGCATGGTCTCTGGTATGGCAAAACTACTCTAGTAATCACATTGTCCGAGTAGGATGCAGTGGCTAGCAGACCATATCTCGATTGACGAATGGCAAAAGCCTACCTACAAAGTTACTGCTGATAATCAAGATAGTGTCTGAACGGTGCCCCTGTTCTATAAGACACACTGTGCCCCGCCCAGCCGCCGGATCTGGCACGGACGGCTTGCCCTAAAATATCACAAGAAATTGCCCAATAAAAACTGACTCCCGTGTCTTGGATCACGCACTCTCTCCATCCCCGTCCCGATCCTCCGGGTCACCATTTTCCCGACTACCAGCCCCTCGGGTCGACTTTGAGTCTTATTCAGCCAGGAGGACCCAGTCTGTCGGTGTCTGTCTCGCTGAAACCCCTCTTCCCCTCCCCTCTTCACAGACAGAAACACCCGCCCACCCACCACAGTACCACTACTTGGCGCTACAGTTCTCTCTCCTCTCCCCAGCGCAGATCGTCGCTTGCCTATGCCCCCTCTCCACTCTTGAAATCCCGGTTGGGCCTCCACGTCCGCCCGACTCTCAGGTTTTCACGCCAACGATCAACTCGGCTGACTCGGAGGCTCCAAATGTCGAACACTAATGGGCCGAGAGACAGTCTTTCCGACTATGAATTCAGCTTTGAGGCGTACCTTGACTATACCACTGGAATTGAAGTCGACGTGAGTCTCATTGGACTGCTCAGCATGGGCCCTCTTTCCACCGATGCTCACATTCAATAGTCAAATCCTTGGAGCCGTCCCACACTGTCAGCCTGCACCCATTGATTGCCAGCGTATTTTAGCGCTAATTCATCATAGAGATACCGCATCCGTGGCGGAGAGTATCTACGAGTTCCATAAGGAGAACGGAAGGACATACCACGCTTATCGCGCCGGCTGTACGTTCTGCTCCGAGATCCCAAGCCCAATCAAAGCTAACTCTACAGCCTACTACTATCCCAATGACTTGATTGAGATCGAACGGTTGAACACTCAACATGAGACTCTCAAAATCCTCTTGGACGGCAGGAGTTGCCTTGCCCCCTTTGATGACGAAACCCCTCCGCGCAAGGTCCTTGATATTGCCACAGGCTCGGGCCACTGGGCTATCGATCTAGGGGATGAGTTCCCAGAAGCTCGAATCATCGGTACAGACTTGTCTCCTATCCAGAGCGAGCTGGTCCCTCCTAATGTTGAATTCATAATTGACGATGCGTGCGTAACTGTCCACTGCCCCCAGCCATTGCGCGCTCACCTTGGATATATGGACTAACCGTCCTAGAACTGATGAGTGGCCCCAAGGCAGGGACTGGTGTAACTTTGACCTGATACACACCAGAGTAACTCTGGGCTGCTGGGCTGACATGACTACACAAATCATTCAGCCGGCCTTTGAGCGCTTAAGGCCTGGTGGGTGGATAGAATGTCAAGAACTGGAGGGTCTTATGGAGTGTGACGACGACTCGGTTACGGAAAACAACCCCTTCAAAAAGTGGTGCGATGACATTGTCGACGCTAGCATAGCCGCCGATCGACCTTTGCCCGGTGCCGCCAACATAAAGCAAGCCCTGAAGGAGACTGGATTTGTCGACATCCATGAAAAGATCTACAAGATTCCTATCAACGGCTGGCCCAAAAACCGCAGGCTTAAGAGGTTTGGGGAGCTATGGCATGCGAATGTGGCGGAAGGATTACAGGCGCTCAGCTATGGCTTGTTGCATCGCGTTAAGGGTATGACGAAGGAGGAGATCGAGGTGAGTTTCGACTAATTCATCCAGTGCTCAACTAACATGTGCCAGGTCAACCTCATCGACGTGAGGAGAGCTTTAGCAGATCACAGAATGCACGGTTATCAGAAGTTCTATGTCGTATGGGGTCGCAAGCCAGACGATGTTGACATGCCCTCGACTGCATTTTCCTTCGATTAACCCCTATTGACCTTTGTGCACTAGAGCATGTATCTTCATATTCAGGCCTTAGATAATAACTGCTATTATTACAACATTCCGTGGTGGCAACGAGCTACACACTTG
>JALLKD010000614.1:0-15182 GCA_023509735.1 Fusarium liriodendri | reverse complement strand
GACAAAGTATTCGTTTTGTCGTCCACCAGCACTGGTGGGGGCGTGTTGGTTCCGGGATGCTCTCGACATTGTGATCTGAGGTGATATGGATGAGTCGACCGAGTGAGGGGTTTGACGACGAGACGACGATGAGGGGACGGAGGTGGACGTGGACGAGGAGGAAGAGGAAGAAGAAAAGGCCGGAACGGGGACGGGAGAAGAGACGGGGGATGAGGTGGATTGTTGCTGGGAGGCAGAACAGGCAGAAAGAGAAGAGGGAGCAGGAGAAAGAGGTTGAGGTGGAGGAGGGGGAAGAAAAGGCGAATGGCGGTGGTGGGCGGTGGGCGTGGGAGTGGACGTGGACGCCTGCTGCTGGCTCTGATTCTGTGGTGGTAGTGGGTCTAGCCGCTGGCGAGGGGCCTTCCCAGTGGCAGACTGACTTGCAGGAGACCGAGAGGCCAGCAGACGCCTACCAGAGCTTGAGCTGGACCGGCAGTGGGACAGGCTCTGCTGACGGCGAGACGCAGTTGGCTGGAAGCGCCGTCTGGGTGGTGGCCTCGGTGGAGATGCTGGCGGAGGTGCTGATGCTGGAGGAAGAGGTGGTGGCGACCAGCAGGAGGCGTGATAGTCGAGGCTCTGGTATCCGAGGTTTTCAAGTTGATAACTCTGCTCCTGGTGAAGCTGGTTCTGATTCTGTAACAGGGCGAGGTAGTACAAGTTGCTGGCGTCAGCTGCTTGCTGCTGGTGAAAGGGAGAATATGATATCTCCTCTGACGATGGCTGGGCTGAGATGGCTGGTGTGGCGTAGTAGGCTTGTCCTTCTCCCTGACCGAGCCCAACGTCAAGCTGCGGGATCTGCACCTGGAGTTGCTGGCCTCGCGCGTGGGTGCCCTGATTCTGATTCTGATTCTGGCTCACGTCGAGATCCTGGCCCCGGCCCTGGCCCTGGCCTGAGCCCTGTTGCTGCCAACAACCCTGTTCCGTCCCCGTCCAGTGGCGACCTATTTTGGTGGACCGTTGGACCGAGACGACGGCCTCAGCAGATCCTAGCCCACCGACGCCGGATGCGGTTGGCACCTCTGGGTCTCCCGGAGACTTGTGCGCGTGGTGGCCTGGGCTGTCGCTGCCGCTTCCTCTGCCTTGTCGGGCTGGGGGTTGGGCACGCGCTCTGGCGGTGACGGTCGCTTGGGCACCAGAAGACGACGAAGCCGGCCTGTCGTTCTGGTTGGTCCAAAACCCTTCTCCTCTTCTTGGTCCTTCTTGTCCTGTCGAGTCTTTGTCCAGTTGTCCACGTCGACGTGACTCTGTAACCGGCGGCGAGCCACTACACACCCCGCCGCCGTGTCCTGATTGAAGTTGAGCGCTGATGATGACGGCTTACGGCCACTGTGGCCGCCTTGCTACCTGGCTGGCTGTTGGCTGGCTGTGAGACCGTTGTTTGTGGCTTTGCCTGCTTGCCGAGCTAGGACTCTATGTCTCGTCCCTTGCGCCGTGATGATGTACCGTGTGGTGTGACAGATGCAACTGCAAGCCTTCTTCTGTCAGGTCTCATTTGGGGAATCCGCGTCGTCGTTGTCGTCCAGGTTGCAACGTGGCGAGAGAGTCGGCGTCAAAATAGTACGGGGTACTGATAATGATACTGCACCAAAAAGTGTCATACCAAGGTTTCTTCGTTAAATGAGGTCTGGCACATGGGGAAAACGCTTCAATCCGCCGTTTATTAGAGATCGAACCCGACACGTCCGAACTGACGATCCAAACAGATCACAGTCCTGTCTGTGCTGGCACCTCGACCCAGAGGAGTCGTAGATGTGCCTGGCTGGCGCGGCAGATGCCCCTCTGAATGTCGCCGTTGTCTCGTCGTGAACAAGGCTATCCCTTGTTTTGACGATGCCCAACGCCCAGTCTCCCCGTTCCTGTTGGATGATTATGGCGATACGCCCTTCTCTTCCCAAGTTACGATCGCCCGTGGGTGGGCGGAACGGAAGCCTCTTCTTGCACGAAGCTTGGATACGCGACATGAAACTCTCTCCTCTTACCCAGTGATCAGCGGTCGTGATGGAGCTTCTGCGCGCGCGCTGTGGTCGTGATGCCGGCCGCAGCGGCGTGACGGCGGTGATGAGGGTGACGATGACGTCCTCCTCTCAGCTCAAATCAAGGATTCCCCCGTAACAAGACACGGGGAGATTGTCCTTGTCTGGAAGATGTGCGCGGTCTGGTCTGGTCTGGTATAGTCTCTGCAAGCACGAAATCTGTCTACGTGACTGGCGTGAGGCGGCGCGCGGAAGCAAAGGGATAACGGTAGGCTGGAGCGTAAACCATCCAGGAACCGTCGCCATCTCCCGACGCCAACCTCATGACGCAGCTTTATATCCCCTCTGAGGTATCAGAGACTCGCTTCCTCTGCTGATTCCACACCGAATCCCATCTCCAAGCGACACGTATGTTGATGGAGTCCCTTTGTGTCCTTCCCAGATAGTCCAATCCATGCAACGTCCGTCGCCCTGTCTCAAAAAGAAGCCGTGTGTCCCCTTCTGGTTGCATCGTATGTATCGTCCCTTGCCCAACCGTCTCGGAGCGAGTTGGGCATCTCTGCTCCTCTGGCTCCTTATTTCTCCTCGCCATGTCCCAGTCGCTGTTCGCCAGGCGTTAGTCCAATCTTTGACGCCCACACATGACAGGCAACGTGTTTCCACAGCGCCATGCTTGTCAGGTGCTGCCATTGCCAATATTACCTCAGCTGCAACTGAGGCAGAGCAGCCGTCTTGAGTGGTTGTCAACTGCCTTTGCGTGGTCGCCTGCGCTTGACCGGAGGTTGGGTTGGGTATCAATGCCTCGCACCAATTGAGGCCCAACCCTGCGCTGCCCGCCTTCTGGAACCATGTTGTTCGCTGCCCAAGCCCCCCTGTCCAATCATATCAATCTTCCATGTCAGGAAAACCTTAACGAAACGGAACAAGATAACATTGGCATCCCACGCAATCGACGGGTGCCGACTCGTCGCAAATGACAGCCCCGATGCCTGCATCGTCATGTTGTAGATTGACATCGCTTCCGGTTCGTCCGTCGTCTTTGACCACCAAGTATCCGGTATGCCGTAGCCAGTTGAGCTGCTTTGAAACGTTTCCTCCCTGGTACGCTCTCGGCTGCCCGCATGCCTAATCGCCTGTCATGCCGCCTCGGCCATTTTGACATGAACTGTGTTCCCATGCAGCCGCAATTCCCCCGGTTTGTGGCATCCATTCTCCTCCATCCAACAGTTTCAGAACGCCCGTTCTGGACCTGTCGTCGCACAGCTAATGCTAGAGTAATTAGTGAAGGGCTGTTTGTGTAACCATCCCACAGCCCCGGTCCGTAGGAAGTGGCTTGTGCAACGTACTGAATGCACATGAATGCACGCTCGAGAATAGCTTCATAACACTCGTTGTAAGCTCATTCTCTTCAACCCTTGACGCCTCCGTCAATGCTCAACTCAGCCCAGTCCACGCATATCCCCAGTCACTGCACCCATGATCATGCTGTGACGGCAAGTCGACGCGAGCCAAGGAGCCCAGAGTGTTAAAATCGAACAATTTCGCTTCCGTGGTTCGAGGCGCATCCATTTCAGTTGACGCCGTGTTTGAGCAGACGCTGCGATGATGCTCAAAACCGTCAGCCAAACTTGAGCCGACTTTGTCCTTGCTCCAGCTTCCCTCCTCGGCCGCGTCTTGAAGAGGTTCCCTGCGTCTTTTGTGACGAGTTACGTGGAGCGGCTTGCCGTTGAGCGAATGTAGGCTTGACACGTTCCTCCTCCTGTAGGTCCTTGGCCAGGTGCCAATCCTCATGGCTCTGCAGCGCGTCAGGGTCTCCGAAGCTGGTCTTACAGCGAGAGCATACAAGCAAATCAGCGAGAGTTGGTTGGTTGCAATCTTCTTGCATGTCTGCAGAGTAGCTCGCATCCGGAATGGCTGCATCTGATGCGTCGTTTTGGCGCATGGAGATGTCGGTTTCACCGCCGGTATTATATTCATGCTTCGAACCGAAGGCGTCAAAGTTGGAGTGAGGCGGATTGGTCTTGGATTGATCTTGAGGAATTGCAGGCGCGTAGAAGGGACTTTGGTTGCCGGATGGTCTCTTTACAAAGAACCTCTGGATACCGTTATCCTCAACCCGGCGCTTCTTCACAGCGTGCTCGGATCCCGTAGATGCCGGGCGGCTCTCGGGGGTCGACGACCGAAGGGCTTCGGCTTCCTCCCCTTTGACCAGGAATGCGTCAATTCCCATGTTGCCCTTGACACCATCTTCAAATCCACCAACACTGAGACTCAGGTTCGCGCAAGGCCAGACCCTACCTTCAGCAATGATCTGTTGCAGGAGATCCTGAGCCCAGTCAAGCAGGCTCTCCTCATTCAACGCTTTGCCCTGAGGTATGGGACTTTGCCGTGACTTTACCTGTCCTTCGTGACGATGATGCAGGTTGATAGTCCGAGGTCGTCGTTTGTTCTCCAGTACCCCTTCTTCAACAAGCCGAGCAAAGATGTCAGCGACGAAAATCCTCAGCCAACGTACAGCTTGTTCCTGGGAGTTGATGGTGGGGCGGAATGACTTGGCTGATAACATCGACTTGATCTGAGTACGTGAGTTAACCTCACTGTTGTCGATGCCCCGGATAGTGTTGTAGATCCATAACCCAGTATCATGTCCAAGCTTTGACTTCATACTTGTCAATGGCACCTCCAACAAGTCGGCAACACTCTCCGTGTCGAACGTGGAAACAATCTGTTCGCCCAGTTTACCGCCCAGATTCCGCAACTTGGTGATTTTGAAACCGGACAGAAAGGACGACACGGCTCGGTTGCGTACAACGGTCTGCTTGTTGGGCTTCTTATAACCAGATCCCAGCTTGCTGAGAAGCTTGTTGCTGGCTACTCCTGCTGAACATGTGTACCCCAAGTCTTGTCGTACCTTGGCCCTCACATCGCGAACAATCTCTGACCCAATCAGTATGGCGACATCGTCCCAGTCAGGATCAATCGTTTCTTGTTCCTCGTCCAGATCAACCAAGGCATCGGTTTGCCAGTCGAGAGCAACGATAGATGGAAGCGGGAGTCTTTCGGTGGGGTCATCGTATGGTGGTGGATTCTTCAACTCGGGGAACCGCTCTAGGAGGATCGAATGGATTTGACTCGAGAGGTCCAGGAAGACTTCGTCGATGCTTGCCTTCTCCACCTTCTGCAAGTCATGAGGCAGTGCGTCCTTGATCGTTGCCAGGATCTTTCTTGACTGGAGTCGATAGGGGTCAAGCGAGACCTTGTCGGTTGCTATGTTGGCAGCGGCATCCTCCCGGTATGCCCACTTGTCGTCTCCCTCTCTCCATGTGGCCACGTGCTGAGCAATGAGGTCGGGACACAGTTTCTTTGCCTCGTCGACATTACAGTGGCGTCCAATACCTGATTCGCGGGCTGGGTAGTTGACAGCGATCAGTCCCTGCCTGTAAAATTGTTACCATCGTGCTCGCCAGATTATCATGATGCCAATAAGACATGAACATGAGGGATAATGAACAAGTCGGAACTGGTGTGGCAGAGGAGACGGGCAAACACGGGAACTCAAACGCCAACGGAAAGCGATTCCGCCCACCCAAACGTCCAGCTAACGGCGGCCATCTTGAGAGCTGTGCGGTTGAGATTGAGACGGGTGGGTGAAAGAACCAGAGATGGGTCCTCCAATATCTGTCGACCAATCACTCCCTGAGTCCCAACCAGCAGAAAGCAGCAAAATATCGTCGAAACTCGACACATAAAGACCGGTGTGTAGAGAGGAACATGTTGATGGATCCTTTGGAAATTGTGGCATCCAATCAGCAGTGAAGAAGGGCGCCATTGGAATGTTGCAGGTAACAAGTTGACCGGCGAGAGAGAAGAAAAGGATCGATGGGTCCTTTGACAGCTCTCTCGACCAATCAAAACCGTGTTGCAGCATGAGGAGCTCGAAACTCGACATATAAACGAAGCCGGCGAGGAGCAGCAACAACATTGATGGGTCCTTGACAACTCTGCCAGCCAATCAAACCGGGTAATGTCCGTCGAGGGGGACGGTAAAACAGCCACCAGAGGGGAAATGTAACTCAAGAGAGACAGGGGTTCATCGGGAGGGGGGAGGCGGAGGGAAGATTGCAAGAGGGAACGTCTGGAGGTAACATGGACCAATAGTCGCGAAGAGACTTGTGAGAGACTCGTATCAAGTGGTAGGATAATGGAGACAGCTTCTTCAATAGATTCAATGAGTCCTCCAGAGTCAGCTTCTCATTCAAGTCGAGCAGACACAACACTTGTCTGTGATGGCGCAGACCAGAATGAAACCTCGAGGTATCCAGCGGCAAGCAGATGGACCCAACCAGTAGAATCCAGAACTTGAGGAAAGAGACAATATCAAGCCACCACTTCTGATGACGGCAGGCCAAAGTGCAACAAACAGCGGAGAAGTGACTGGGAAGGGATGGATGGGCCGCGCGTAGGTAAACTCACCATTGCTGTACCGCAAGTGGCTTGTCCTCGGGGGTGCCGAGTCGGACCATCTCGCACTGGGCGTAGAAAGCATCGAGGTCTATGTGGGCGATAACGCGAAGCGGACACGACGTGTTGGACGATGCGAGCTGCGAGAGCTGGCGATACGTGAACCGGGAGCGGCGCCATCCGGCCTCGTTCAACGGCGACGAGGCCCCTGGGAGCGGGGAATCGGGCATGCTTTCTCTGACGGTGAGCAATGCCGCGGGAGTGAGAGAACGAGTGTGATGAGAAGTGATGGATGGATCAGCAAAGCATGCAGTTTGCTGCCTTGGTCCGGGGACTCTCGCGCCTCCCTTTTTGCGACGTTCCCGCGGGAAGGAAGGGAGGACTCAGTCGTGATCACGCTCACAACGCCACGAAATCAGAGTCTCACTCAAATCATGCGAGCTTGGAAATTCCCTCATTAGCTCCTGTGTCAGACTGTGTTCGATGATTGGCGTATGAATGAATGTTGTCGAGGATCTTGAGTTGAAGATGATTGCGGGTTTGATGTTGTAGGGTGACGCGGGATATGACTGGCTGACGCTAGGGTTGGGAGTATCCACCCGTGTAGATCCAGGACCCACCGACGAGATGTCTGCTCGACACCGGTTTGAAAAGAGAAAATGGCCTCTGAATATAAATGGGTCTCATTGGAAAAGAGACTTGACAAGGTTTCTGAAGGCCTTCGGCCGAAGAAATAAAACCTCGAGTGTCCATGGTTGGTCTGGCATGGTCTAAGCCAGCGTAGGTACTCTGAGGAGAATGCTCTTTCCTAGGAAGTCTCTGCTTGGCCTGAGCGCTCCTTCCTTGTCTCCTTTCCCCCTCCCCCTTCCACTTACACCAACACCCATTACCGCACTTTCACCGTCCCGCTCGGCTTTCACTTCCATATAGATAGTCTATCATGTGAACACAATGCGAATTCGACTCATCCCCCGAGTGCCCAAGGACCTCCAAGCCATACCTCATCCCAGCGTTACTCCGCTAGCAATTAGTGAGCAATATGGGAGAGTTGGTTGTTAGGCCTCTATGATCAAGGTACTCAGTCCCAATGCGAGAGTAAAACGAGGATAATGTATTGCCACCATTGAAGGCTTGAGTTTGTTTAACCCCCTCGAAGTACCTACTTTGAGGTCCTTGGACACTCATGGGATGATTCGATCTATTCACACTGGCAGTAATGGTTTGTTTTGATTGGATTTACCTCTAGTCGAGGATATGGCGCTAAAGCTGAAGCTCGAGATTGTAGGCTTGATGAATGAGGAGCCACTGGCCAACTCAATCCAATATCACGAAACGTAAAGCAGGCCCTGCATTAGTATCTCCAGTATTTCTTTCTCAATTTTACACTAGAGAGCTGGAAAAGCTCGTGTATTGGAATGCTCTGCTGAATCCCTAATCGCTTTGCTCGACGGGATTCCCAGCCCCAGCCTTACCCTACAGCACAACCTGCCTGCCCTTCAATTTGCACATATCTACGGTATCCCTGGGTTTTTCATCTCCTGTTGTACAATTGGGGAATTCGGATCTTCGGGGGAATTAAAATTTCCTAATGTAGTCATGTTGTGGCTGGCCTTTGTTCTCATCGAAGCTCCTCGCTCACCGCCTGCACATAACGCCTCTCACCACCAAAACCACCACATACGACCATACCCACCGGAGAACTCGGGATCCCGTCCGCTCTCCCATAGATAAGCCGGTGAGGGGCGGATTAGTAGTTGGGTCGGTGACGACCAGCGAATCCCCGCTGTTGTATGTTTTTTGGTGTTAATCATGATTTCTTTTTGCCGTTGGATAGAGTGAGTTGTGTGTGGTGAGGCTTCTTCGATGCTGACAACCCCTCAGCAGAGGCCAGACGAGGGACTGCCTCATCAAGTTGTGAGATATGCAGGCTGCTGAACTCAAGGGCCCCCGTTGCCTGTTGTCTTTTGGTCCATCCCCTCTCTTGAAGACGCGGCATTGCGAGATGAACTCAAAGTAACGTTCAAGGAAATGAATTGTGTAGCCTCGAGGGCCATGATGTCCACTCACATCAATCCCGTCTGTGTCGGGCAGTGTCTAATCTCCATCTAAATATTACATAGGTATATCCACCTCTTCATGCCCGTTATACTGTAAAAAGAAAGCGCTCTAACATACCGAGGGTATCTAATTCGACGTCATCTCAATCCCTTCCTTAGCGGGTCCACCATCGGTGATCCCATATCGTCGCTTCAGCACCTCGATCAGAGGTCCATATTCGTAGTCGCTCACCATGCTGTCATGATTACAGCAGGGAGAGTGCCGGATGGGTAGTAGCCACTCAAAGATGGAGTTGCCCATGACCGACTTGAAGTTCCCCCAGTACCCGAGGTCCCAGGGGTTCTCGCCGGGTTCTGTGGTCAAGATTGCGAACGTTCGCCTGGCTTGCTGGTCCCTGGCTGCCATCCTCGGCTCTGGTGATGGTGTACGAGATCGGTTGACACTATTAAGCTGACCCCTCGAAAAAGTAGTTGAACTTGAACAAACAGGCGAGAGCGGGTATACGATGGTTTGAAAACGATCTGTCGGTCGAGTTGTGTGGGATACTCGAACAGCCAGTCGAAAGACTTGGTTCTTCTTGAACAAGTCGATGTTAGTAATGTTTGTAAAGACAAAGCGGGCCGACGTCAAGGTCATGGCCGAGGTGAAAAGGCAGAACAGGCCTGCGAGAGCGATGCCTACGACGATGCGTGCATCTAAGGATTCTCCGTCTTGCATCTTTAGATGCAGCGAATATCCGGATGTGGCCAGACAAACGGCGCAGTATGATGCGCAGTACGAAGTGAACTGGACAAAGAAATTGAAGGCTGCAACTTGTTAGTTGAGATATGAGACCATTTTGCAAGGTTTCTCACAATTCTCCCCCACCACGCCTCCTACCCAGGGACATAGGTGATCCATTTTTCGAACGCATCGATCAAGGTCACTTGAATGGTGGGCGCGGTCAGGTTTCCAGTTCCTGCACTCGGAGCACCACCTGGGACGGCCGTCGCTCTCACAGACGAAAACATCTCTACTGTAAAATGTCTCCAGGCCCGGACTATCAGGATTCGTATCGGGAGGGACCCATGGTAGAGCCTCGAGGTCACCCCCTCGCTTCTTTATCTGCTCGCGTTCCTGGTCGAGAGCCTCTCGTTCGGGTGTCAAAGGGACGAACCCAGTTTTGAATTGAATGGTAAGGAAAGTTCGGAAGTATGTTGCAATGGTGAGGATGAAGAAAACAAAGTAGAGAACTAAAAGGACGACTGCGACGGCCGTCTTTTTCTTTTGTCGAAGAAGATAGTTGACTTTCCCGTTTCGTTAGTAATACGTCAGTCATGCAAGGAGAGGGCTTGATACCACATACCGCAGAGATGTGCAACTGTGAGGTAGGTCGCGTAGCCAATAGCGGCTGCGCAGAAGAACGGGACTAGGCGCACCGTCCACCGCGTCTCTGCGCGGTTGCTTGTCGCCGGTCGTGGCATCGCAACATCGCGGACGTCTTTACAGGAGGAGACGGCGAGGGCACTCGAGGGCCATGTCTATCGAGGAGGAAGGGAGAGTAAGCCGGAAGAGTCGGATGGTGGTGACGAGGCCGACGAGGAGGCCAATGAGGGTCAAGAGGTTGGCGAGGGTGACGACGACCTCGTGGGCGCAGACGTGAGAATTGTCCTCGACTGTTGTTGATGATCTCATTTAACATGTCGCAAGCGCGGGATGCAGGAGCGGGCCGGGGACGGACTGTGCGGGAGGAGCCGTGTCAGCACACACCACACTGTACATCGCTGCTTTCGTTGACGTCTAACTTAGTTATCTTTGCTGAGAGCCTCTACCTATTGGATATGGAACTTGTATCATTCGAGTAGGTGATAGTTGTGGTTTGAGTTTTCACTAGTAAAATCAACCGACCTTTCTTGTCTCGATTCAAATTATTCGTCTGATCAATTGATGTCACCTCTCATCACATGACAGCCACAAACCCTCAGCCAGGAAGGAGGTCAGGCAATTGAGCACAATGTTATCTGCAACCGCACAATCGATGGCGTCCGTCTTCAATTGTGAAGTAGCTCTTGGCCCCTCCATTGGCTGAACTAGCCTCATACAATTCACCGAAAGTGTTGGGCGGAAGTATTAACCAACTGTTATTGGCAGGTGCCATCAAACACCGTAGTCCACCGGGCGGGAGGGCGCTCCCCAATCACACCTGTCACACCGAGCTCTCACCTTACGTAGAAAGCCATGTCTCAGTCGAAAGCCCAACTTTGCGTTGAAGCAACGCCATGGGTAATAATTGTGTCGTCTCTGTTCTTCCGTGATAGCATCAGAAGGAATTCACCCTGTTTGGATGATTGGCTGTCGGTCTTCCCCTTATGTATGTTGATCCTTCCTTCTTCTCTCAACGACTCAAAACGTTGCTTTTGTTCTCTCCGCCTCAGGTTCGAAACGAGACAGAAGGCGTATGGCATCTTCGCCTCGAAATCAAGCCATGACCAGGCATCATCCCTCAAGAAGAAGACGCGTCGGTTTTTTCGGGTTGAATGAACAATCCATGCCGGCGAAGCTGTGTATTTATGTACTTCCAGTACGAGCTGCGTACTCCGTAGGCATTTGGAATCTTGTGGAGGCGAAGTCTGCGTAAGCACAAACGCAAGACATTGTGCCGAGTTCGCCCATGGAAGCATTGAGAAGTTTATAGATATCCGGGGGAGCCCGTTGCTTTTTTTCGTGGCTGCTTTGTGTGGTGTCTTGGTGCCCCCTTTACATGTGTGAACTTCACGATGATGCCTCGAAGCGCCAGGGCCAGGGGACACAGCACTGGCTTGATTGGGTCTGTCGGCCGGCCCTAGCTTTAGCATAACGCACCATTATCCTTCCATTTATTCCTAGTTTCCAGCCAAGGAAACACTGGTTATGCTGGTGAACCCCAGTCCTGGTCGAATCACAGCATTGGGCGGCCATGCAGCATAGCAACCCAAAATTTGTTCGCCATTATTGTGAATGAGGCGCACTCTTCACAAATCCAATCTTCCCACGTTGTGTAAGATCGCCGTGAACATCTGGACATCTTCTTGGGCATCAAATCGCCCCTTTCAAGCCATGAACCCTCCACGACCAGCAACCACAAGTTCATATCAGCCCAGTTAGAGCACACCGGGCTGGACGCAGTGACACAAACGTCGGCGAAGAATCATCTGCCCCTAACTCAGTCCAAAGAAGGCAATATGCATAGGGCAACGTGCATATATGCCTTTTTCTACTTGCACGTCTCAGCCTGGTATGTGCAAGAGGCTCTGCGAAAGCCTGCGGCTCGGGGGCTCACCACCCAAAGCGCCTCCAAGGCACTCTTTCTACAGCGCATAACTATATAGAGCCGCGTCCTTCCCTTCATTTCTTCTTGGTCTTTTGGTTTGATCTTTTGGGTGCCCCCCTTTCTGGTCGGAGGCCCCCTGAATGACACTCGGCCATTATACTCGTTTGATGGCCTGGACCACACGTTGGTACGGGCTACGGCTATCTACTCAACTAGATGAAAAACGACCAAGCTTGATATTTGTGAGTGCATTACAAAAGAGTACTAGATTACTTGTGTTAATTTTTACCCCCAGTATAGCAGTGCATCATGTATAGCGAGCCGCCCATTTGAACCCCATCATCGAGAGCACCCGGAACTCGGGTAGTTCGAAGCAGCGATCAACGATACCGTTTCTATTCGACGAAAACCCAGACGAAACACTTGAAATACCCATTCGAAAAGTGTTATTCAATTTTCCTGAGCAGCTCAGATATGCCTTAAGTCACTTGGCAAGGCATCGAATGTCTGCCTATTTCAGTACCTCCAACTGATGGGGCCCACTTTGGTGAAGATGTCTCACCTCATCAGCCCAAGTCCTGGGGGAAGTACCTGCAGATTCCCCAGCCACAGTTCCATGTTCATTATTCTTATAAAAGAAGTTCAACTGCTAACAAGCCACAGTCTCTCCAGGTGGTCAAAAATGCAGAAGTCCGAAGGATCAACAGGGCGGCTGCACTTTGCCCGAGGTTGCACAGCATGAGCATTGCCCTATGTTCGCAGAGCCGCATTCAATTTACCCGGGACGTTCGTCACCATTCCCTTCCCCTTTCCCCTTGGTCTTTCCTCGCCCTATCAAATTGTTGGAGTCTTGGTCTTTGGCAAGAGCCTCCGAGGATCGGCTGTCAAAAGTTCAGCCGCACAACATCAACCCCACAACCGAGGACCTTCCCCTCTTCCCCAGTCTGGCCGACGTCACTGAGCAACTCACAACTTGCGACAACAAAAGACCGGCCATACCAGACTTTACAATTTTCAATCGCCTCGTCATTCACACCTGCTTCGGCTCCAATTCCACCGACCGAACCGAAATTACCTCAGCTCCCTGAAGACATCATGTGTGACTCTCCTTGTGGCGGAGCTCGCAAGCGGCGGCGGTCGTGGGTACTTGAAAGGCAACGAAAAGCACACAGATGAATAGCTTTGTCGGCACCCCTCTTCTCGTCCACAGCGCCCGCTAGACCCTAGTCGCGAGATCTTTGTACTTGGGCAAGCGGACAAAGTACATGGTGGTTCGCGATTCGAGCTATACGCCCCCAGAAGGCCAGCCTCGATACACAGGGGTATTTTTCATAGTTGCTATGTTTACTACTGACCAATGCAGATGCCCATGTGGCAGCCTCGATGCACATTCAACGTGCCCTCCTTCCGGCCGATGTGTTACCCCCTGAGTACAGACGAAGCTTGCGACGGCCCTGTCTTGACGCATTTACCCGACGCTCTGACGATGCCGTCACTTCATCCTCCCTGAGGTGGCTCAAGTCTTGCAAGGCCGTGCTTGCTGCTCATCCCGACCCAATCGACACACAGAGCTTTCTGGCCGGACCGTCCGCTCCCTTTCAAGCTTCTCAGTTGTGGGCAATATCCCTTACTACGCCACGGGATAGTCACACTACGGGCCATGCTAGAACTAAATGACTGGCTCCAAGCGGGATCACAGATGTTTGGTCTATAGCTTGCGCCTCTTGTGTATACCGAGGCGATGGCGATTTGGCAATCACGGACCTCTCGTCCTCAGAGGCGAGCTTCGTCTGGAATTTACGCCCACGTGTGGACTTTGAAACGATTCGATTGTGGTTGATTCATAGAACAAGGTGAGTTGTCGACGTGATACATTAACAAACAGTAGACTTTATAAAGGACCGAGCCTCTCTGGACTTGAAGGTCTCTTCACATCGACAAGATCATCTGCTCTACCAACTCACTCTTCTATCCAGCTTCTTTTAGTCTACAAGCACTTTTTACATCCTACAGAAATACTACAAGACTCCTCTCACTAGCAGACTTACTAGTCGCCATATCTGTGTTCTCGGATCACCTTGACAACACGAACCATGAGCATGGACGACTCCGGCTGCATGTGGATATGCCACGGATGCCACTTTGACAACAACTACGACCTCTGCGCCTCTTGCGTGGCCTGCGGCCATGAGCGCTGCGGATTCTGCAGAGTCTGCCCGAACCCTGTCAAGGATGCGCCTAGTAAACCACGACCCACGAGAATGTGGACGTGCTGCAACTGTCACAGTGACAACCGAGCCAGCGCCGGCGGTGTCTGTTGGAACTGCTCCCATTATTGGGACAGTTACTGCGCCCAATACTACGCCTACCCTCAGGATTAGCCGTCCAGCTCAGTCTCCCCAAGGGTTCCTTTGACACAACGGGTCCTGAATGCGGAAGAAGTCGAGAAAAGTTGGAACTCGACCTGACCACGTCAAGAACCTTGTTCTCCTCTTGGTGTTTCCTCAGCCATGACATGACGACGGTGAAAGGACACCCTCATTGGGGAGGGCCAAAAGAAAAGAAAAACAAAAAAAGACAAAAAAAAAACACGATACAGGGGACGAATGGGATGGATGGATGAATGGCGGCGTCTGTATAGAAGGGTGGTCAAACAGCACATCCTGAAGCTCACGCAAAGTTGACGAGCACATTTGCTACCTTCTTGGACGGATCCGGACCTCCAAGTTGTTTTCTTTTTGTCAGCGTCTTGTTCTATGTGGCTTCTCTTGGGCTCACTCCAAGACTGCTCTTTTAGTCCCCTTTCCCTTTTTCTCACGACAAGTTTACTGGGCACGCTTCACTGTTTCTTGTTGATAATCGTTGTTTTACGCAGTCTCATTTTCTCTCTGTATTTTTCTAACCAAGTGGTTTTTCTTGCTTGATGTCTTTTCTCGGATCGTGTTTTCCTCTTGTCATTACTATAGATAGATATCCATACCCCGATAGACCATAGACTTAGCGAAATACCATTTCCTTTCCTCTAACCATTTCCCGTACCAACCTCTGACTCCTAAACTGTGCAATGGTTTTGCGGTAGCAAGATGACCTCTGTTGTCGTCCTCTCTGCTGGGGCGCATGCCCCTGGCGTGTCACCATGCACGAAACTTGTAGGGCGGCGCCTGGTCACAGTGGGATGCATCATCCAACCATCCCGTGTAAGCGATACTCACCAATCGCCCCAACAATCAAGTCGTCTCTAGCCAAAGTATGTCATTATCCTCGTGATGCCACATCTGCATTTTCTTCCTTTTGCACATGTTCCTCGTTGCCATGTGTTTTCCCCCCCTGTTTTTTCGCCTCCCCCTCCATCAATCCGCACT
>JALLKD010000613.1:0-24834 GCA_023509735.1 Fusarium liriodendri | reverse complement strand
CTCCACGCACCCTCCACCCTCCACCCTCCTCCACTCGCTCCGTTCACTCGCTCGTCCTTCTCCGTCTCGATGTCGCAGTGTGTGGTCTAGTACCGACCCGGCCGAGCCCGGCATTCTTTATAACCATTCAATCCCCCCCGTCCCCTCCTTCACTCCAGATTCCCGTTCTCTCCAAATCGTTACGCCAGATCCTCCAGCTTCCCCGGAACTTGACTCCTCCACCTACCTGCATCAGCATCAGCTTCAGAGACTTCGGTCCAAAGACAATCACCCAATACACCAGCAACCCAAACCGCACATCAACACACACCAACGATCACTATATCGGCTCTCGACTCTGGACTCGATCCACCGACATCGCCAATCTTGATAACCACTATCACGTTGAGCGTTGGGTCCTCCACAAGTCGAATCACATGCAACGAGCACTGGATTTCTCAAGCCTACTGAATCCCACAGCATCGGCTGATACGGAACCCGAGAAACCCCAACAGGGCGACGTCGAGATGGCAACCGCAGCAGTCACTGTTATCAAACCCAACGGGCCCCTCCCGGGTGCCCAGGCCTCAGAGAGCTCCAACGAGCTGCCTCGACCTTACAAGTGCCCTCTTTGCGATAAGGCCTTCCACCGTCTCGAGCATCAGACTCGACACATCCGCACTCACACTGGCGAGAAGCCTCATGCCTGCCAGTTCCCTGGCTGCAGCAAGAAGTTCTCTCGCTCTGATGAGCTCACCCGTCACTCCCGCATTCACAACAACCCCAACTCAAGGAGAGGCAACAAGGCTGCTCAGCAGCACCAGCAACAGCAGCAGCATCAGATGCACCAGCAGCAGCTCCCGCCTCACATGCTTGCCGATGGAATGATGGCGCCTCCTCCCGCTCCCAAGACAATCCGCTCTGCTCCCACATCCACTCTGGCCTCCCCCAATGTCTCTCCTCCCCACTCTTACTCGACATTTGCTCTTCCCGTCTCGGCTGTTCACTACAACCGAAGTGGTGACATTTCCATGCTGGCCAAGGCCGCTACTCAGGTTGAGCGTGAGACTCTCACTGCTCCTCCTCACCACAACTCGCGTCACCACCCCTACTACAGCCACGGAATGCACAGCTCCCGAGGCCATCTCCCTACGCTCTCCTCTTACCACATGTCCCGCTCTCACTCCAACGATGAGCCCAACGACGACCACTACTCTGGCGCTATGCGACACTCCAAGAGGTCGCGACCCAACTCCCCTAACTCAACGGCTCCCTCTTCGCCAACCTTCTCCCACGACTCTCTGTCTCCCACTCCCGACCACACTCCCATCGCCACTCCCGCTCACTCTCCTCGCCTGCGACCTTTCTCCGGCTATGAGCTTCCCAGCCTCCGGAATCTGTCTCTCCAGCACAACACGACCCCTGCCCTGGCTCCTATGGAGCCTCATCTCGAGAACCACCACATGCAGGGACCTCCTCCCGCTTCTGCTCCCCGGGCCACTGGCATGTCTCTGACGGACATTATCAGCCGGCCAGACGGATCTCAGCGAAAGCTCCCTGTTCCCCAGGTCCCCAAGGTAGCAGTCCAGGACCTGCTCTCGGATAACGGATTCAGCCACAGTGGCAGGAGTTCCGGCGCCAACAGCCTGGCTGGAGGCGATCTCATGGATCGGATGTAGGACAGACGATTGCTTCGCAGCTCGCACGACATGATGACGAACAATATGGGTTATAGAGGTATAGAAAGAGACGGCGTTTACGGGTTACTACATGGCAATCGATCGAATTTCATCATCTCAAACACAGAATTGAGCACTCGAGGACTTGGGCGGCACTTGTGAAACGAAAGAAGGCAGGCATTTTTCTCCAGGGGCGGCGGACATTGGTTCCAACATGAGTCCCGCCCTCTACGGGGGGCGGCAGAAACTAGATTTCGAATTGCGGAGCACTTGGATTTTTCCCTCGGGCTTGCCTCGGGGCTGTCGGGGCCACCATACCTCGACCGGAAAAGCAGAGTCTATTTTGATATCCATGGCTGGTTTATTTTCCCTTTCTTTTTTATTTCTTGAGACAAAAAACTCGACTCCTGTCTATTCAAACAAAAATTTTATGTCAAATGTCTAATGTTCATGTCTTCCTTCTCTTGTTCAATGTGCGGGATCACTTTAACTGTATCCAGGAGAGGGCCTTGAAGATAACTAATGGCGACCAGGGGTTGCAGTAACGGGGGGCCGGCATAATGGGCGGAGACGTGCCCCCGGGGAGATTTTGCTCTACTGAGAATTACGAGCCAAGTGTATGATGTATGGTAATAGATAGACGCAGCGCAGCGCATGCAAAGCAAACTAGCTCGAGCTTTACCCACTCAACCCTGACCTGGCCTGTGACTTGCTTGACTTGATCTGATCTGACATGTTATGATTTGGAATGAAGCACTTGATCCAACATGTGTAAACAACCTGCCCCGGTGACAGACGTCAGGATCGCCTCGTGTGACATAATGAAGACGGAGGGGAAGACACTGTGGGAGGGAGCACTCAGATCAGATCGGATGGACAACCCTGCGGAACCGCAGCTGGGAGGGTTGGAATCTGGATCGCGTCCTTACTCAAAGGGGGGAGCAGGTCCGGGGGAGAACCAAGCCCAAGTGAAAGCAGAAAAAAGTCAAGTTTGAGGTGCTGTAGCTAGTGAAGCACACCTTTGGGGCCAGGCAACTCGCGCTTTGGCATGTCGTTTGGCCTGTTCGGGTAACAGGGCCAGCGAGGCGTTCAGCCAGCCCAGATGGACGGGCTTTAGTGCGCGCGTCTCTTGGGGGCTTGCTTGCTTGGGGGGGGGGGAGATCTCAGGATGCCGTCATTAGTCGGGGAGTTTGGCAGCATCCGTTCCATGGTTGCTAGGGGCTTGCTTGATTGTTACGCAGATGTTTCCCCCCTTTGATCCGGGGAACACTCTTTGGTCAAAGACGAAACTCTTGACTTGTGTTGCGTGTCCTTCGAATCGATGTCTTTTCTTGTCTCTCTTCTCTCCCCCACCCACACACAAGCACACACACACACACATGCTTCCAAAGGGCTGACGGGACGGCACAAATCAATCTGATCTGCCGCCTTCCCCCACCACTAGAACAGCCAAGGCATGGGAAAATCCGACCAGCCACACCCATGCCCCCTCCTTGGGATCTCTTCGTCCAACCCCTGCGCCGGTCAGCTCGCAAGTGGGTGAAGATGGGTTGAAAGTCAGATGGTCGCAGTTATCACATGGAGAACGAGAGAAAACCGCAGGTGATAAGAGCACAACACCACAAGGGCCTGAGCCTAAACACCATCCACTACCACACACACATGATAGAGGGAGGGGAAGAATAATCACAAATGTCTTTCTCATCCCATCGGCTCTGCGGCTAAGGCGTGTATGGGATGGGTTGCGTTGCGTGCAGCACGCGGTGCGAGGTCGGCGCATGAGCGGACCGTAACCGGGCGAGAGAAGAGGAAGCCAGAAAGTTGAACCGGATTCTTTTCTCGTCTGATGGAAAAAAATATTCGCCAGCAGAGGTCAAAACCCCCTCCAGTTTTCGAGGCGCAGCGGCCGCACGCTTCCCCAGTTTATGGACGCATATACTTTCAGGGCGCTCCAGTAGGAGAGTGGGCTCTGAGTTTCAGGGCACAGCAGCGCCTTGGCCTCGAGTTTATCGGGCAATGGAAAGCCACATGAGCCAGCCCAGTACTGTATTGGACCTAACATTCTGTGTGCTGCTTGGGATGACAAGTCCCTGACAAGGCTTCGCCTCGTTTCTGTTTTCCCCCAGACTCTCTTTCTGTGTGTTGTCAGGGGTGGTGGTAACACAAAAAAGCAAAGAACCGACGTGGAATCCCCCCATACACACACAAGAAAAGAAAAGCTCGTAAAAGCAACTGCAACAATTTGGGGGGTCAGTAACCTTCTGAGTGGCACGCCTCAAAACCTCTGCATCACGTCAGCTTTGGGCGGTGGTGGTGGATGAAAGCTGAGCCCCCTCCCCTGATAAGTGTTTGCCTGTTTCCCCCCCTGGTGGCGGCTTTGTTTGATAACAGGGCCAAAGCGGCCGTCCGTCTTACAGTACAATCAGAAGGAAGGCTCTTGCTGTGTCCAAAGACGATGAACCACGTAGGACGGAGAGAAAGGGCTGGTTGCGCGTCCCCCAAGCCTCTTACTCTTCCTTCTTTGGAACCGTGTACACAAGTTCAGGGGTGCAGCTATTTAGGATTTGGCAAAGGCAAGGGGAAGCAGCGTCATTGGGTGGATGGGCATTGGGGGTGTACAGTCGTCATGTTTGTGCGTTGTGCCTCTCTTTTTTTTACCCCATGGGCAAGTTGAATGAGGCATCCAATGTCAGGTCTACGCAGCACAGGCACGGCAATCCCGCGTATGAATTGTTGGGGGAAGTCCGCCCTGTCTGTGAAAGAGGCAGGTCGGCCGGCTCGTAGGGCCGCTCCACGGTCTCGGTCTCGGGCCGGGATGGTCGGTGAAGGTGAAGAAGGGGGAGGCGTTACGTGCGGAGAGGTCGCACAATGGGGCGTATCTCTTGCTCAATCTGGCCGCCCTTCGTGGGCTGAGTGGTCGAGTCCCCCCTGGCACTCACCACGATAAGCAGTCCGGTTTAATTAGAAGGCGAACCAAGATGCAGCACAAAGCACCACACGTGCGTCCTACGTACATGTACAGTACACACCGCCAGAACCGGGGCTGGCGAATGAGGGATGAGCCGGAAATCGGGAGGGAAATAGAAATAGAGGGAAGTGGTGTGAAGAAATCTTGAGAATCCAAAGGAAGGAGAAGAAGGTATCTAGGCGAGTGTCAGAAATCCGGGGGTGGTGTGTGCGCGCGAAATGCGGGTGTGTAGCCGCCGCTGGCTTCCCTCTGTTGCTTGCTTTTTGGAGGGTGGTATTCGCGGGGCAGAAAAGAATAAAGAAAAAAAGCTGGGGTTGGAATGGGCGCATTTGGCTGGTGGATGGGCGATGACAACGGCATGTCGACGACGTCAAGTCTTTGTCGATCTTTTCCCCTGACAAGAAGGGGGGAAAACAAAAATATTTGTTATCACGCCCGTTTCTCGAGTCATCGTGGCCCCTCCGTTAATGACGATGGTGATGATGGATGTCTTATCGTGTGGGTTTCCGGGGCCCCGGCGGAACGGAGTCTCTAATGTTTGACTCAGGGGCAGAGCATTTCTTTTGTGCGTCAGTTTGCTTCTCCCCCAGACCAGGGCTTAGATTGAAATAATGAATAGTCTACCCTCATCACCATGCAGGTAGGCTTGGGTTTGTCCCACGTCCAGCTGCGGATAGCGGCGGCCGCGGCCTGGGGGAGTGTGTGACTGTGTCACCTCACCTGGGGATGGGTGCAAGCAATGCTGGGTGGGCAGTTGAACAACCTGATCCTCAATCCCGGTATCCTGATCTAGCATTGGAAGTTGAAGACCGCCGGCCCGCTCGACGATGACCGAGTCAGTCATGGGAACGGCAGATCTCATACGGGCCGGAGTCTGGCGTGGGGTTGTCTCACGGACTTTGAATGCCATCAGAGTTGACTAGTCAGATGCTTGGATAGAATAGCCGGCAGAGCATAGCATGCCAATCTTGGTCTCGAACACGGGTCAAGTCTCAGGATCAGCGTGTCTCACGACACAAATAGACATGAGTTCCTTCACGTTGTCTAGAAGATGCGTTAAATGGCTGGCTGACCCGAGACCAATTCACTTCAACTCCCTTCCTTGCGGGGGTGGAGTTTGTGTTGTTGGTTGAATGCAGTCGAGATCGGCCATCGCTTTTCATGCATCATCCCGCCTTGCGTCGCGCGGTTGAGACGAAGCGGCAGACGGGACGAGAAAAAGGGAGCTTTTGTTCTTCAAGGGGCGTGTGAGACGACCCTTTCATCCCCTTCTTTCAATATCCAAATTTCTGGGGAAACTAAACGCCCTTCTTTCCTTTTCTCCAGACCTATCACCTGCCTAGGTAAGACTTGCCTAGGAAGGCAAGTTCTCGATGGATGCAATTTATGCGCCCACTTAAGCGCTGCCTGGACTCTTAGTCGAATAGCAGCGAGAAGAAGGGTCTCACCTTGGCCGATCCCTTATCTTTCTCATCCTCACATTCATGTCTTCGGTCGATTGACACCGAGCCTGACTCGTATCATATCCTCACCTCGCCATCATTTAGCCGATCATATCAAAGGGCAATCGGCGTACAGAAAAGCCACTGTGCCTTTGTGGAGCTATCCGCGCAAAAACCCCAGACGATCGGCAAACGCCCGCAGACAGCTAATGACACATCTCCCTGTCCTGTCCTGCCCTGCCCTGCCCGGCCCAGCCCAGGCAAGACTGTTTCCACAAAAGAAAAAATAACCTGTAAGTTGCGGTACCTGAAATCGGGCACTCTAGCCCGGGACGGAGCGCTGATCAGGGCACCCTGATAGCGAAGAATGGGCAGTCCAGCGTGGTTTTTCTGTTGGCGCTAGTTCGATTGTCAAGCGACATTTGATGCTCCTCATGGCCTGCTTGCGATGTCCATGGGATGGGGCTGCGGATACACACGGCATGAGCATGAGCATGAGCGTGAGTGAGCAAGCGGCCGTTCATCCACACTGACGGGGCGGGCTAGGAAGTTCCAGCGGCTGGGAAATGAGGCCTTCTGAGGCTCCTCTGGCGAAACTGAGAACTGAACTGTCTCGGTCGGCTGGGGCAGGGCGAGGCAGACAGATGTCACAAAGCGGACCCGGGAATGACGACAGGATCCTCCAGCGGCATCGACGAGAAAGAATCTGATGAGCGCTGTGCTGTGTACCTCTACGGAGTATCCGCCGCAGCTCCATCACCTCCAGACGATGGAAGGATGTGTCCCCCACGCCGCGCCCCGCGAGATGTCAGAACAGCAGGGGTCAGCATGGGGAAGATGTCGTTGCAAACAACGATGCCCTTGCCAGACAGCTCCATCTAAGGCCCCCAAGGGGTGTGGGTAATCCCACGGGGGTCCTCTGCTCTGGTTTCATGCCCACAGGACAGGCTCCAAGCACCAGGTTCTGTTCACCAACAAACACCTGCTGCTGTCTCGGCCTCTGAGAGGTTTATGCCGTGAGCAACCCCCATCCAGCATCGTCTCATCTTGCGCCGGGACTGCTCATGCTGACATTGAGACAAAGGTATCCATTCGCACATACTGTACAGTATACTCGCTGCGGCTTGTATGCCGGACGGGTTGCACCCCGATGCCCGACCGGTCTGTCTGAGTCTGCATTGACTGCCGCGAGCAAGTTTGCGCAAGACAAGTGCCAGGCAATGCACAACATTTCCAAGGTGCCCAAGGCAGTTGCTTGCATAAAGCGTATCCCTCTTGTATCTTTATTTGATAAGAGAGCAGAAACCGGCTTCCGGCTAGCGCACGTCGTTGGCTGTTGCTGACAAGCGCAGCGTGCCCGACGTGTTGGACAGCCCAGATTGCCTGTTCCCTGCCAGAGCATGGCATGGCTGCGATCCTGTTGTGTACGTCCCGTCCCGGCAGACGAAACCAACACTGAACGTGGCCTTTGCTTGGCGTGGGAGACGACGGGCTTTGGTCCTACGGGCGTGGGACGGAATCCCAACGTGACGGGACAATCTCCCACGGGTGGTTCGCGCATCTGACTACAGAGCAGGCATTGCACAGTTCTAGTTTGTCTACGACCTCGTCTGATACTTGGACCAGGACCAAACGATACAGCTCTTGCATCTGCCACCCAGGCCCTCTTTGTTGATGCCCAAGGCGGCCGCAGCGCAGGCATAACGACAAAGAAGCTCCGTGATTGCCCCGACTCGCTTCACGGGCGTATTGTCAAGCAATCACACAACCTTGCCGTGTAACGAAGAGCCTCAGACCGCACGTCCTTGACTGGCCATTGCGCAACCACCAACGACGATATGGCTTCCAATTGCGCCCGGCATCTGAAGGAACGTGATAAGACGCTGAACTCGCAGCATGTGCTTTGCGGATACTCAGGAAGCCATCTGCATGTGCTCTATCGCGGAACCGAAGACTCTGGGGCCACGATGGATCTTGCGGCCGCGCAAAATGGAGCTTATCATGAAGATTGAGACCTTGGTTGGGTCCATCAACCTGACAGGCCATATTTCGCCGGAGCGTTGTGGGGATCGCGGAAGCAAGGGACCAAATATGGACGCCTGTGGTGAGATTGTAACCCGTGTCTTGGACCCTGAGGCATCCAAACGCGAGGATTGATGGCATCTTGTTGAGCCGCCATCTATCGATGAAAAGCTTCCGCAGGGCTGAGATTCCCACCACGAGTCGGTTCCGCCGGCAGTGTTCTGCCGCATCACGGAGCTACATGCTACCTATTGTTGGAACGTGCTTTAGCTATTTGTCACAATCACATGTGAGGAACCATGGTTAGCAGGTACTGTACGTGTACTGAGCGGATGTTGACTAACAAACTCGACGTCTTTCAGAGGTTGGAGATGCACGTTGAGGGTGTAGCAGCCCCGATTGGGCTCTCTCGGCATGTGATAATGCTTGCGCAAGCTCTGGGTTTTTACTTTATTGAATAAGTGATGAGTCGGATTATAGTCCATGACGGAAAGGCTGCTGCAGAGTTGTTGACGGCATCGGCATAAACGAAGTTGCCTTGACTTGCACACCATTAACTTCTGTCAACAGGCACCTTTACGGCTGTGGACGCATCCAAGATCGGAACGTTCGGGCACCACGGACCACATCCCGATCTAATCAGGTACGCCCGGCATGAGCTTGTTGGACGATTCTTTCAGCCTCAATTCCAGGATCACCTCCCCGGGAGTGTTGGTGGTATTTGCTAATATTTAGCTCCCAACAAACCGGGGAGCGACAAAGCTGTTCGGACCTGCGGAAAGCCTTCACCTCTGGAGCTTGCACATGGCGAATTTAGCCCTGCAAGCTTAGCTGACGGGCTCGTATCATTCTCGGCCAAAACCCAGACGCTCGAAACAGCCAAGGTGGGCTTGCGTCAAGTCAAAGCCACCACGCTGTCCTCTTTTTTTTGCAGGGTCCAAGGCTAATCTAAGGTGAGCTTCGCCAGTGAGGATCAAGCACGTTCTCAGCAGGGACCTTGAGCCAGCAATCCAGGGATATCTCTCCTCGGAGGAAGACGGAAGATCCGAGCAAGACTTCGGGAAGAGACGTGTTTGCTCGCGGCACTAATCAACCCCTTTACGTGGTCCCGATCCAGAAAGCCAAGAGATAACGTCAGTTTTACGGGGCCCGCGGGGATGAATGAAATGCTGGGGGTGAGTCGCGGGAGCCGCTCGTCCGAGGCTCTCGCAATTGCCGGACGGCAGCATTTGCTTTGGCAGACCACGCAGGACGCCGGGCGTAGACCGAGATTTGTCTTGAATGGCGGCATCCCGAGGTCAGTGAATGGAGACCGAACCCCCGAATACAGAGACAAAGATCGCGGATCCGACTTCGGATCATGGCTCTAGTGGCAAGCCTTTTGGCAATCTCTTTTCAATTTCCCCAGATTTCACTCCGCACGCCCTTGCCCCAGAAAATGCCGATCGCTGAGCCGCAGTACAGTGCTGTAGGCGTGGGCGTATGGCGAGTGTGGAGGATGGCCATGATGGCTTCGTCGAGGAACTCTCCTCACAAGGTTTCGCCGACTATCGACACTTAGGGATAGTACGATCACTCCGTACCTAATTATGTAAATGAATATTTGCTTGAGACGGTAGTGTAAGTGTAGTTCTCAACTTGGGTATCAGTCAATAGAAGACCACCAACCCAACTACTCAACAAAGCAAGTCAAATCAAACCTCCAGCCTCGAACTTCTCTGACGTCGAGAGGCTCCAATGCGGCTCAAGAAAAAACACGAGGTTATTGGTTTGTCCCCCGCATAATCACATGCCTTGGCCGGCTCTTGGGGAAAAAGATGGCTGCCCGGTGGAAACGCGGCCCGTATATCCCACAACCTCGCCGCTACAGTAGCGGGATGCCGAGGTGATGCCGTGCACCGCGTTGACCGAGGTGTTTGTGAGAGCTACTATGAGTATATGATTCGGCTTTGTAGTTCCATTGGGAGTTTATGGAGGGGGTGGATATGAGAGCTCGTGTTGATGTGAACTGCTTCACGGCTAGGGTGTGTTATGAGATGAGGTGTGGACAAACGACCCGAGGTAATTGCCGGCCTCGGGATGGAGCGGTCGATTCGGCATCATGGTTCATGTCACACTGTGGAATTCTATGATGAAGGTGTCTACCGAGGCTGGGATGATCCTAGATGTTGACGAACTAATGGCATGCCTTGACGATGAGAACCAATTCCTTGGCAGACCAACATCGAACGGTTGATCATACCACATACCAATTGAGAAGATTGAGTATTGCCGAATTACAGGTCGTTGTAACTCGTTTAGGTCTGAGATTGACGAGATTCTTGGTGTCATGGCATGATAGTTACTGGTAATCTCACAGCTGTATGGGTCCTCATATCCCCAAGGCGATCCCAGCATCGCACATAGTAGAACGAATGATACTGTGTTGATGAGATTACTGGCTGAAAGTGCCATAAACCATGAGACTCGGCTGTAGCAGAAACTTGAGGTGCTGTGACATGGATATTTGCCTGATCCAGTTCATGAGCTATGATTCAAGGTCGCGAAGTTGGCTGTTCAGCAAGGCCTATGAACCTACTATTTTTTTCTTTCTTTTTTGCATAGATATGTTTGTATTTGAGTCTTATGACAGTCTGTAGTTGGTGTAATAACTGGAAGGAGTTGCAGATACTAGATCTTGGGAAAGCAGGCAGTTGTGCTTCTAACTACCCTCTTATATTAGCTCCCTCAAGCAGTTGAAACAGCTTTTGATAGTCGGGGTATGGGACCTCAAAGCAGTGAAGTCGCCAGTAGCCATTGGTAATAGTCTCTTCGTTTTCATAAGCTTACATACTGTTGCCATTGCTTCCTTCTATAGACATTAAGTCACCTTGGTGAACTGTCGAGAAGTCTGGCGGCAGCCGTTCTAGATAGGGTCGAAACTTCTCCGTGAACCGTTGTCTTGAGACTGACTATGGAAGATTAAACAAACAAGTCAGTATACTTGAGGGGCAAAGCTGACCTTGGGTGATTCGTAGGCTGTTGCCAACTGGCCTGAATCTGATTGTGAGCCTGTTTATAGCAACTGTCTACACCGCGACGCCATGAATCCCACAACCGGAATATGATCTCTCAATGGTTGAGATATTTGTTGTTCTTCAACCTGATAGACTAGGTCACCTACTGCTTCCGATCCGAGTTCTTCTTTGAGATGAACTGATGCTGAATCCAACGGTTTTACATCAACCATACAAGGTATCACCTTGCCAATCGCTTGTGCCGTAGATGTGTTGCTCCAACTTGGGCCAAAGCCAATGCCTATCAACAAAGTTTATTGGTGTAAACAACAACTGCGACATACTTTGCGTTGTACGTGCTCACCTTGTGAGAGTGAAGTGTTAATGTCTTGGGGATTCTGCTGGCTCAGGATATGTTGGTTCAAATACTCTTTCTTATTGAAACTCTAGAGGATCATTGACGTGGGTTGCTTATATGGGATATATCTTCAAAGCTTGTTGGATGCTGGTCACTCTGTTAGAGGGCATGTTACGATGATGTAACTACGTTCGTAGTTGTACATCTCTTCATAGACTCCCTTGATGTATTCATTGAGATAACTCATCAATTGAGTCAGCAAAAGCTACGTTTTGTGAAGAAAGGGACCTCGGAGTATAGACTAACACGATGCGCAAGCTCAGTCAACGCCTTAAAAACAGTTGGACTATGCTTGGCCATTGGGCCAAGTCCTCTTATGTGAGAGAACAATCGGTGGTCTGGACATGGCGTTCTTGCACTTGGCGAGTGAACGATGTGGATGATGTGAATACAGTGTTGAATATATGTCCAAGGCTGCACAATCCATGCCCTTTGGCGATATCTACTCTTCAATGATGAGAAATCTCAGTACTTCTGGCTTCTGCACAAGGTTCAAGAGATGGATCAAGTATGAAACTGTAGTCTCACGGAAACTCATCACGTCTGAACGATAGCCGAGTGAGGTGGCCTTTGCAAGATATGAACTTCAAAACACAGCGATGCCCGTACATGGATACTCTGCATCGTTAAGCAGCGATAACCTCATAAACTGCCTCTCTCAAGCCAGAAAAAGCTATAACATCCATCAATAGAGTGTGTGGCCCGGTAAAGCCATACAAGGGTGAAGTATGGGGGCATAGTCAATCAGCTTTTAAAAAAGAAATGGCCATGTGTCCAGAATGAATACGTTGACTAACGATCTGTATTCATTGAAGAGTAAACGCTCAACGATAAATGCAGATCTGGCTCAGGGCGATCTCACTTGAGTGTTGGTAGGCCAAGGTGAGGAGAGATGTTTAGCTGGGAATGACCGAGTAATTGGCCATAGATGAGGCTACAAGAGAGTGATGAGAAGTGGCTGTGGGCTACTGTCAAATTGAAAACTGACTTCACACCGACGAACCAGATAAAAGGGGGCATCTCTACATATAGATAGCCCATCGAAACCTCCGCATTCAAGCATGGGAAACATCCAACATCATCAGCCAAGTTAATAGATACAAGTGGAAGTCGGCCGGGGGCCAAGAAACCACAATATGATACAAAAATCATGCCTGCATCACATCGTCGATGCCATAGCAGAGGCTTTCCAGGCCAAGGGCGAATGTTATCCTTGGTGGGAAACGGTGGTTCAACCCCACTTGACACCAAAGAAGCTGAGCTTCTTTCCTAGTTTCGACGCAGCTGTCTCTTCATGCTCGAGGTAGACCCTCTCGTGGCCCCTTACATCCACAAAGAAGTATTTGTACTCGTAATCGCCTTGTCCGCGATGCCTGATCATGTGTAGTCGCGCAACGCCGTTATTCAATGGTCCCTCAACCTGTTGCAGTTAGCGTATGTCCGACTTTATGTATACTTGTAAACTTGCATAAAAATGCATCAGCAAGTGCTGGTTTCCCTGGGCATCAACAGACTCCGTGGACCTGAAATTGTCAGCACTCGCCCAATGCAAGTATTTGATATACATACGCGACAGGTCGTGCACGTCTCCACTTGTTGAATGTTTCGTCTCCATGCGCCGAGATCTTCTTGGCGTCGCCGAGCAGCTCTAAACATCGAGGGTCGTCCTTGATTCTATCGACGGCGCGATTGAAGTTTGAGATTTTACTATCGGGGGAAAAGACTTCGGTCCACATAAAGTATGTCACACCACCCTACTGAGTGTTAGCAACTTGTCGCATGCCTTGGCGGGAAAGCAACTTACAGTGAGCACAAGGCCGATCAGAATCATGCCAAAGTTGACAGTCTGCTGCGTGGCTCGACCAGCCTTCTCTGCCACCGAGAGCTGGCTCCAAGGCACATATCCGGTATCGTTGAATGGCGTCACTGCCCTCCGCTTAGGGCCCTGGGGCGTTGCGCCCACGCCTTTATCTGTCGCATAGCATCGCGAAAGTAGGAGAGGTAGTTTGGAGGGGCACCCCACGAAGACGGTCGATCGGATCGGAATTAAGGAGGTGGTCGGCTTCATCCTGGCGGTCTCACAGCAGCCATGGTATCAGGACTTTTGCCCTGACAATAAATCCAAAGATTGAACCAACAAGAGGCTGACGTATGAGTTGACTGCATCTCGAGACACTCTCAATTGGAGCTCCACGATGGGTTCCATGTTGTAGTTGCTTCACCGCCCGGCAGAACGACGTGGGGAAGAAATGCGGCCAAATCGGGACTAGCGTGACTGATATGCCACTTTACCTTAGAGACACCTGCCCTTGATGACCGACTCCTTATTATTCCTTGAACGATTCCAGCGCCCAACTTGACGTTAAGACCTCCCTAGCCCGACGGACTCTGTCTCTTCTTTGACACGTCGCCTATCGTCGTCGCACCTTAAAACGGCCTCTCGAGCTCCCGATTCCTCGCCAACTCTTCCAGAACATTGTATCCTGCCTGATCAAGGCCCAAAAGTCAACATGAGCGCTCTTGCGACGAAGCAGCAGTCGCTGAAGATCTTTGAGAAGTTGAAGACCAAGCCTACAAACAAGGTATGCAGCTGTTAAACTCTTTGCGCATCCGTGGCAGCAGCGCTGACCATTGCCAACCTAGATCTGCTTCGACTGCGGCCAAAAGAACCCTACCTGGACATCAGTCCCCTTTGGCATCTACCTCTGCCTGGACTGCTCCGCCAACCACCGAAACCTTGGTGTCCATATCTCATTCGTGCGATCAACCAACCTCGACCGTATGTAGCCTGCGACACCTCCCTAATCGCCTACAAGACTGACGGCCGAGTACAGAGTGGCAATGGGACCAGCTGCGCATGATGAAGGTCGGTGGCAACGAGTCTGCCACCAAGTTCTTCCAGCAGAATGGTGGCACCGCTGCCCTGAACAGCAAGGACCCCAAGACCAAGTACCAATCTAACGCCGCTACCAAGTACAAGGACGAGCTTAAGCGACGCGCCGCGCGGGATGCCCAAGAGTACGTTTTGATTCTTCCCCTGAGGCGCCCCTTGATATGCATACCTGACATGTGTCTAGGTTCCCCGACGAGGTTGTCATCACCGATGCTGTCGATGACGGCTCTGCTACCCCCGCCGGCGAGCCTGACGACGACTTTTTCTCTTCCTGGGACAAGCCTGCCATCAAGAAGCCTACACCCCCCGTTTCTCGCACTGCGACCCCACCTGTGATGGGCCGAACGCCCTCTCCTTTCCTCAACGCCGGCAACGGCAAGGATATTGCCCGCGCTTCTTCGCCTCTTGCCCGGACCGCCTCAAGCGAGTCCAAGCCCGCAAGCAGAATCACGACATCGGCTGCCCTCCGCAAGACTGGTGGCGGCATTGGTGGTCCCCGCAAGGCCAATGTCCTCGGTGCCAAGAAGACTACCAAGTTGGGCGCAAAGAAGGTTACTAGCGACGCCATCGACTTTGACGAGGCTGAGAGGAAGGCCAAGGAGGAGGCCGACAGGATCGCGAAGCTTGGCTACGACCCCGACGCCGAAGAGGACCCTGCGACCAAAGCTGCTTCTGGATCTGCTGCTGCCATCATCTCTCCCACCCCCGTCAGCCCCAGCAAGAACAGTTACTCGTCGCATACACGCCAGAAGTCGGATGCCGAGGTTGAGCGATTGGGCATGGGCATGGGAAGACTGGGATTTGGCCAAATTGGTGGTCCCAAGGCTGCCGCCGCCCCCAAGAAGAATGCTGGTGGATTTGGTTCCGTTGGACCTGTCAAGGCTGCCGCTGTTGGTATGTTTTACCCAGGCATCCATCTGAACAAATATGTGCTAACCCAAGACAGATGACTCGGAACGATATGCCCGTGACAAGTTCGGTGCCCAGAAGGGCATCTCATCAGACGAATTCTTCGGCAAGGGTGCCTTTGACCCCAACGCCCAGGCTGAGGCCAAGACCCGACTCCAAGGCTTCGAGGGTGCAAGTGCCATCTCTTCCAACGCTTACTTTGGACGACCCGAGGATGAGCCTGAGGAGGAGTACGGTGATCTCGAATCGGCGGCCAAGGACTTTGTGCGCAAGTTTGGCATCACGGCCGGTGATGATCTCGAGAACCTGACACAAATGGCTGGCGAGGTGTCCTCCCGGCTCCAGGGAGCCATCCGATCTTACCTTGGCAACTAAACAGATGTGCAATTGACAAGTTAGAATGTGAAGCATGAGGTTCCCGTGTCTCGAGGGGACGTCGAAGAAGAAGAAAGCAGAGAGGCATGGACTGGTTCGAGAATATGGCATCGAGCAAATCATGGCGCATATACCTACGTGCGCTCGGCATGGCATGGCATGAATCTGTCTGGGGCGGGGTGCTTTTTGGAGCTGGCGTACATGCGATGTCCCAAGTTGGCTGCTTTGGTTACCTAGTATGAAATAGAGATTTGATGTTTGCTACCTAGTTTACGATAAAAGAGTTTACACCGTTTAAGTCTTTCAAGTGTCAGATCAAGTCAAGCAATGAATTCATGGCGCAATGATGCGTACTACATGGTGATGCTATAGTCTACAATAAGGTATCCAGAAAACAGGAACGTCAAAGCAAAAAGGTTGTTTACAGCTTGGCAATCATCTTGTTGCCCTTCTGCAACCAAGCGACGGCATCATCCACAAACTCGTCCACGACGGCCTTGGCCGACTTTTGCTCGTTGACCACGGCAGCACACTTGCCCATGAGGTAAGGGCGGTACTTGTCAAAGATGTCCTCCTCCTCGTCATCGTTGTCGTTGGCGTTCTCGGACAGCTTGTCGAGATCGGCCTCGTAGGGGATGACACCCTTGGCGGCGAGCTCCTTCATCTCGGCCACGCGGTTTGTCTCCCAGTCGTTGATGTACTCATTGTTGCGTACACGCATGGGTCGACCGGTGAAGATGATGGTACGGATGTTGTCGTCGTGGCCAGAGGTGCGGACAGCCTCCTTGTGAGCCTTGGGGGCGCCAGCCTCATCAGTGAGAATGAAACGGGTGCCGACCCAGACGGCGCCAGCGCCCATCATGAGAGAGGCGGCGAGCAGCTGGCCGTTGTGAATGCCACCAGCGGCAATGACCTGAACGGGCTGACCGGTCAGGGGCGACTTGTGCTTCTTGCAGATGTCGACGACGGCAGGGATAAGGACAGTAGTGGGGATGTCACCAGTGTGACCACCACCCTCACCACCCTGAGCGCAGATGATGTCGACACCGAGGTCGATACACTTCTGAACGTGCTTGACATGGCCGATCATGTTCATGTAGACGATGCCATGGGCGTGGAGCTTGTCGACGACGGCCTTGGGGGGAACACCGACGGCCGAGACGAAGAGCTTGGCGCCCTCCTCGATGATGATGTCGACAAGGTCATTGAGCTTGCCCTTGGTGTAGTCGTAGCTGTTTCGGAGTGTCACGAGTCAGCCAAGGTGTTCATGTTCAAATTTGCATGTGATTGAGGAGTGGAGGGCCGGAATGTGGAGGATGGGAGAAAAAAAACAAACGTACTTGGTCTTGCGAGCGCTTCCGCCAACCTGGGGGAGAAGCAGGTCAACACCAAAGGGAGCGTTCTTGTCGACGAGGAAGCTCTTGAGCTCGGCGATCTGCTCGCGCAGCATCTCTGGGGTGTAGCCGACGCCTCCGATGACACCGAGGCCTCCTGCGTTGGAGACTGCGGCGGCGAGCTTGGGACCGGCGGCCACGTTCATGCCGGCGAGCAGGACGGGGTGCTTGATCTTGAACAGATCGGTGATGGGAGTTCGGAGCTTCTCTGCATGAGTTTCCTGTTAGCGATTGCTTGCGCATCATGGGGAATGAATGCGATTCTGGGGTAATGACGTACGTGGGGAGGCCATGATGTCTAGATTGGCGACTGAAGTTTTGTAGATGGAGGACAAGAGCTGCTCTGGATGAAGAGGAAGTGGAGGAGGAGTAGAAAGAAAGAATATGGAGAAGTTGACAAGCGTGACTCGAGAGATTATAAACAAGCCCCTAAAGTTGTTTGATCAGCTGAGGAGGGGGATGCAAGAAAGAGGCCAGAAGCTGCTTTCGCGATGGACGACGGATGGACCACATGCCGAGGCTTGGAGCCGGAGATGGGAGGATGATGCGGGGGGTTAGGCCGGTTTCGGTTTAGCGTGTAAGTGAAATTGAAATCTGGGGAAGATGCCGAGGGACGAGAGTTGCGTGGCTGCCTTTTTTGGCTCGGTTTATCGGTTGATCGCTGAGGAGAAATGCAGATGAAACTGACAAAAATGCGTTCTTTTTTTTTATTCCCCTGTTTTAATTATCAGCTGAGACTTGGGATCCATCCATTGTTGGACAGAAGATGTTGTTGTCTTTGACATGTGCTCTCGGTGCTAAAATCTTGACTAAGACGGGTCGGACGCTATTCAAGACCCCGTGACATGGACAATGACAACCACTACAAAGTTTCAACGTCAGCCCAAAAAGCCACCAAGAGAACAACGACTGAGTCAGATTGTGACAGTATTCAACTCAACTTATTCAAACGCCCAAATGTAAGGGTCCAAAACTTAAAAGATACGACTCGTGGTAGACGCTTCTCCATGGCGTTCCCGTTCGACACTCAAGGAGCCCCACCAAGCTCGTCAAATTTAGCGCCAAATTTTTGCTAACCTCTCTCTCCATGTGAGGCTCACTCAAACACCATAACCTAGTTCCCGCGAAACCAGCATGTAGTAGCGGCAAGACGAAAAAAATTCGCCATGAGAAAACCTTTTCCTTCCCGTCCGCTGATACGCAGCCTCGTTACAACACGCAATGCTGCATACCCGTCCAGGCGGGCCTTTGCCTCAGCCTCGCCATGCCGGATGTCCTCGGCCTTTGCGGTGCGACCTCGCCTCTGCGCGACAATGCCTGGACTGAAACGTTCGGCCTGCGGGTGTGCGTGCTCTTGTGGTAGCGGTAGCAACAGCGGGCCGCGCAAGACGACGGCGTATATCGCTCTAGGGAGCAATATGGGTGACCGCGTTGCAGAGATTGAGCGTGCGTGCAATGAGATGGACCGACGAGGCATCAAGGTCAAGAGGACTAGTAGTCTTTGGGAAACGGAGCCCATGTATGTGACGGATCAGGACCGTTTCGTCAATGGAGCTTGCGAGGTGTGTATATCAAAGAAGAAAGAAGATGTATGGCTGACCAATCATCCAGGTCGAGACCGAGTTGGAGCCCTTAGCTCTACTAGATCAACTACAAGCCATTGAGAATGAAATGGGCAGAAAAAAGGTCATTGACAAGGGTCCACGCAACATTGACCTAGACATTCTCCTATACGGCGACGAAAAGGTCGAAAACGAGCGGCTCAATGTTCCTCACATCGGCATCCTGGAGAGGGAGTTTGTCCTCAGACCCCTGGCCGAGTAAGTTGAATTTTCCTCGTCAACCGTGAAACAATGAAATCTGACAACAGTCGCAGACTCATCCCCGCAAAGTCATTGGACCCCTCCAAGCCGTGGAAGCTCATCCAAGACCATTTGAACGAGTTGCCTCTTGGCGAGCCCCTGTCTTCCATGACACCCCTCTCACCGTCCTCAAGTCCCCTGACGCCGCTTGCGCGTAAGAGGAAGACGCATATCATGGGGATTCTCAACTTGACGCCCGACTCGTTTTCTGACGGCGGGGTGCATGCTCAGGATAGTATCGCTCAGACGGTTATCAACATGGTTGGGGACGGGACGTCTATTATCGATGTCGGCGGCCAGTCTACTGCGCCTGGCCGACCCGAGGTTTCAGCTGACGAGGAGATATCCCGCGTTGTGCCAGCTGTGCAGCTCATCCGTTCCATCCCAGAGGCTCGCGATGTAGTCATCAGCATCGACACCTACCGAGCGTCTGTAGCTGAGCAAGCTATAGCCAGCGGTGCAGACATGATCAACGATGTATCAGCCGGTGTACTCGACGCCGATATGCTCCCGACTGTGGCCCGGCTCGACAAGACCATCTGCCTGATGCACATGCGCGGGACACCGCAGACCATGACGGAGCTCACGTCGTACCCGGACGGACTTATCCCGACGGTGGCGTCGGAGCTCCTTTCACGGGTGGCGGCGGCCGAAGCGGCGGGAATCCGGCGGTGGCGGATAGTCCTCGACCCGGGCATCGGCTTCGCCAAGACAGGGTCACAAAACCTCGAGTTACTCCGACGTCTCGAGGAGTTGAGATACTGGCCTGGTCTGGAGGGTCTACCGTGGCTTGTGGGATCAAGTCGCAAGGCCTTTGTCGGGAGGATCACGGGAGTGACGGAGCCGGCTCGACGGACGTGGGGCACGGCGGCAACCGTGGCAGCGGCGGTGCAGGGAGGGGCCGATGTGGTGAGGGTGCACGACACAGCCGAGATGGTGGCAGTAGCCAAGATGTCGGATGCAATCTGGAGGTTTTGAGGCAGTTACATCTCGATTAGAATAAAAATCAAACAAAATGCCGTGATATGAGGTACGACTTTGAGTGACTTGCATTCCAGACTCCTCCTCCTCTCCTCTCTTTTCCTGTCACATATCAGATTCATCTCGACGAATCATGTCTTTACTTCTCCACATATACCAGACCACCCCCCTCCCTCCCTTTTTTCCCCTTGGGGAGATTTTCTAAACCGGCGTCCGAGGAAGGCCTCATCGGTGGAGCCTCTTTTGCAAGGGTTGCTAGGGTGCGACCGGTGTAGAGGCCTGCATGAGGCTCAACCCTGTCTTTGTTTTTTTTTTGGTGGACAGTCCCTTTTCGATGTTTTCTCTTTCGCTTGAGGAGTTGTTTTCTCAGCCTGATTTTGTACTCTCGGAGTGACATTTTGCCTCAATATACTCATTCTCGTGTGATTTGCTTCTATACCCTCCAATTCGCTTTCATCACACTACAAGAGCCTGATCTTGAGAGCGTCAATGCAATACTACCCATCCACCCACGTCAGCGGGCTTCCTCTCCGCCTCCGCCGACCGGGCTGCTGGCATCGATGAGGATGTGACGCCTTGACGCAGTAACACGTCGGGAGATGGGCTTGCAAAGTGGTGGCAGCATATGGATGGCAACACAGCATGAGAAAAAAAAGGAGGAGGCTTGCATGATTTACCCGCCTCGGTGGAGGAGACCGGGTAACAGGGAAGATGGAGGGGAGGGGCTTCTTCCCCCCTCTGTGAATCTCGCCATTGTTGATGAGGGCATATTCTGTCAGCAAAGGTAGGCTTGATGCATACAGGGTCTTTTAGTGACACGGCATGGACGTGATGGACCCTGATGCATCTTGTTGATGTCTGTCTTCCGGTCGGCCGCCTAATGTAGACATGGCCTGACGTCTTCATGTATGTATGTCTGTATGTATGTATGTCTGCGAGCAGCACTTGCAGTTGAGCTTTTAGTGTACATACCTAGATAGGTAGATAACCGTGTTAAACTGATCCTCGGTGGTGTTTTTGATTTTCACGCCGTAGTCTCGACTCGGGTATAGTCCAGGAAACTGCAGCATCCATCTTTCAAGCACTGCAGTCTCATCTCACCGTGTTACTCGACGATTAACTGTTGAACATCACCAACCTCTTCATCTATACCTCGTCAATACCCCGTTTTGGCTTATTCCCGATCTTGATCCCCACTCTCCCGCTCCAGACTTTCACGATAGCGTCGATCCTCTTTCTTCTCTGAAAGTGCCCGCACCCTAGACTCGACGAACCCGCCCGTGCCGATCCCTTCCCCCCTACCAGTTTCCAACCCTTGCAAGTTTTCTTAGCCAGTAAGAAGAGAGATGAGCGCTTTTCTTTATACAGTGCGCACGTGCCGATTTTATCCCTGCTTTGTACCGTAAGTTAGTCACAGTTTTTTTTTTTTTAGACTTTAACGAACGTAGGGCTAAAATAGGTAAATCTACCACCAAAAGAAACCCATTTGCCATCGTTTGGACTGTCAGATGATAAATTAATTCTCCGTCCAACTTTGATTGATTGGAAATTAATTTGTTTGCCCTTTCTAATGAATTAATCTAATGGAGCGGTCCGCGCCGGGAAAATCCATCTCTAGCGTGCCAACCTTAATCCAACTCCCGCTTCAAGCACCAACCTCTTTAGTAAAAACTCGACTGATAAACACCATGTACCAGAGTACATATACTGTAACAGCTGAGAGTGGAACAGGGTTCGGGGCCAGGGGTTCGCTTGCTGGTCTTTCCCCAAGGTTGAGCTGGGGGTGTTACAGCATCATGTTGGCGTGGCCACCGTTTTTTTAACGCCTGACAAGCTGATAATCACTATAATAACTACTGACCTCGCCTCCTCAACATATGCACTTGACAATCTTTGACCTCTGAGACCTCAAGATGCCGTCATCTTATGCCATGTTCGAGACAAGAACAAGAACGAGATAACCCGTACATCACATCCACGCCCCTCCCCTCGAACAAGCCTCCTTTGACTAAATCAACGCCATCCTCTCGCATCCATCCCATACGACGCAAGTCGAATCGAGACGATACGATACGACACGAGCTGAACAAGCAGGCATCATTTCACTCACTCCCTTGCTTGCTCGCTCCCTAGACCATGCAAGATCCCTCCTCACCGAAATCAGACGGAGCCACCGTGCCGTCCGTCTTTGGTGGAAATCAAGTCATGGGACCGACCAAGTCACAAGAAGACATGCATCGATAGTCAGAATAGAGAAATGACCAGACATCCGAGAAAACCTTCAATCATCACTGGTCCAACGGGCTCCCGCATACCACCGAGCCCCCCCAGTATGCCTGTCTGTATGCCTGCCTGCCTGCCTACCGACCTACCTGGCCATGTATGTATGTATCCTTGGACTCGACGCCCGGTTGCCTCTCTCTCAGCTTGCCAACGCCCACGTCTCCCTCTCATGTCTCATCCCCCTCACACACAGAGGCCGCCTCTTCCTTATACCCCTCCCTCATCGAGTCACAGGAGCCAATCGAAATATCCAAGTAACCAAGCAGAGTATCAAAAGAAAGGAAGACTAAGAACAAGGGGAGGAGCAAGAACACGGAGACGCAACAACACGGGGAGGAGCAACAAGAAAACACACTAGTTGACTAGGGGCTGTGGGGTACCAAGATGAAAAATGACCAAAATTACATTCAGTTGAGAGAAAATGAAACTTGTAAATCCATGTGTCAGAAGAAGTGAAGAAATGCACACACTGGGTATCCTCCCATCCCCCCCTCTCTCTGCCTTTCTGTCGAGCCATCTGCCTCTCTTACAATCTTAGCCCTAGTCAGTGTAGTAGACAGACATCCAAGTCATGCCACACAACCAACTCCTGACCAAGTGTCGTACACATCGTCGTCATTTTGATTGTCCCCCCTGGCCTGGCCTTCCGTCCCTCCATGCTTGCGTACCATACAAGGTAGTTCGCTTGCTACTGTCCCAAAGCGCCCCTGTCTTTTCAAACGAAAGAACTTTAACCTTGGATCGATCGATCTGGTTCCTGATCCCAAAAACCCATGCCATTGTCATGCCCATGTCCATGCCCGTAGTCGTACCTGTTCCTGTTCCTGTAACCGTGCCCATGCCCATGATTCTTTTATTTGTTTTGTTTTGTTTTGTCTTCTTTTGCTCTTTTTTTTTTTTTTTTTGGCGTCTTTTTCTCCTTTTCGCTTGTAACAGAATTGTGTGTCCAACGAAAGTATGCAATTTTGAACCTGTACTTGATTTTCCCATATTCTTTTCTTCGCTCGTGTGCGGGTTCGTCTCGTCTCGTTTCGTTCCCTAGAGCGTATCTTGAGCCATCCATGTGTGGCTCATGTCATGGTCATGTTGATTCCAGACGAGGGAACCATGGAAGTCGGGTAGTAGCCGGTCGATGTCGACTTGCCCTCGAATGGTGCAGGTGTGCGATCCCCGAGATGTGCCGGAGGTTGAAAGATGCTTGGGAGTGTGGTACTATCGTAGTCGGCCTTGATCTTGGAGCCCACGTCTAGTCCCGTGGCCATGTGAGGAGGCACTACATCGTTACGCTCTGTTCGAGGGTTGAACAGTTCAACCCGTTCGCTCTGCGCCTCGTAGATGGATCCTGGGTAATACTGATACTCTCTGACCGAGTTGATGGCCTTGGCTTCTTCGGTCGTGATCATCGACTCGGGTGGAATGTCATGATGACGAACGCCATACACGTTTCCTCGGTTATCGAACGCGCCACCGCCGCCGCCGTATCCCGGTGGGTTCATCATGGGGTTGGTGCTGAATTCCATCCCCCCCATGGGTCCAAATGGCCCAAGATTACCGGCCGAGCCACCTGGTCCGCTGCTCTGGCTTCCGCGTCTGTCATTTTGATAATGCCCGGGGGATCGGCCCCGAACAATCATTTTGGCGGATTTGCGTGTGGCCACCTTGACGTACGAATCACCGTTGCTGCCGTTGCTGCCAACGTCAGCCCACAGCTCCACGACCAGCTGGTAATATTGCTGAGCAGCTCTGCGCTTGCCATTGTTCTGCGTGGCCTGCTTGAACTGGATACGCTCAAACGTGTGTTCAGTGGGGAGCTGCTGGCCGCCGGGCTGGCTGCTGAAGCTGTCCGAGTAGACTGGGCGGCTGGCCACATCTGGGTACATGCCCATGTGGTGGTGATGACTCGCCTGGGGTGGCTTGACGCCCAGGCGAACCTTTTCGGGCTTCATGATGGGACCTTTGTCCCGCTTAGGCGTGTGCTGCACGAGTTCAATGTTGTGCTGCTCATTGTCGGATACAACGGCCGAGATGCACATGGCAAAGCCATAGACTTGGACTGGCTGGCTGGAGCCGGTCGCGGTGTACTGAATAGACACACTGGGAAGATGGGGGTTCAGTGAGAAGGAGCAGATGCAAGAAAAGTAGTTTCTGCGGTAGCAAGTCCATTCGTTTTCCGAGAGGAAGAAGCCCTTGTCGATTACACCCTGGATTTCAGCCTTGACAGGCGTTCCCGCGCCGTCGGCGTACTGAAGGTTGCCCATCATGTGGACTGCTTGCAGGGGAGGGATGTTGTTCGGGGCAGGTCGGCTTGTGTAACCACTAGAGCCCATGCTCGGGGCAGCAGTGGAAAAGACGGTGTTGGGGCTCGTCGTCGGAGACAGGGGATGACGGCCTCTATGCTGAGTTGCAAAAGATGGTGAGCGGGTAGCGTGTTCAGACGGCCTTCTGAACGAGGGCGTCGCAGGTGTGTACTGGTCTCGAGTACTGATCTGAGGTCCTGGGTGAGGAAGAGCTGCGGTGCGATGTGAAGGTGGATAGGGATGTGCCATTCCCGTCGAGGAAGTGCTACTGCTGACGGCAGTCAGTTGCTATCTGTTGCTGCTCGAGAGAGCTTCTCGCTGGTGCTTGACATATCC